>WYDI02009698.1:0-54210 GCA_009867235.2 Psittacus erithacus
GCACACAATACTCCAAGTGAGGTCTCACAAGAGCAGAGTAGAGGGGCAGGATCACCTCCTTCGACCTGCTGGTCACATCATATTAGCTTACAGGGAGATACTGGGAAGATCCCAGACAAATACAGATATGATTCAAGATGTAGTTATAATCATTGCTGAATAGCTTGTTAGGAGAAATGTTAGGCAATAAATGTGACAACCATACTCTTGAAGCATAACTTGGGGGTTTTATGTGTATCTCTGCCCCTCACCATATTGGTATGGAAACATTTTTATAACTTTTCTAAAGAGAATGCTAAACTCATGGTTTGAGGGCATTTGTAGTTGACATCCAAGAGAAAAATAGAAACCATCACCAACAACAACACAAGAATTACTGTACTTGAGCTCCTCCTTTTTTTATGACTCCTGCTGCCTATTAGAAGGTTTATCCAATGACCAGTTGAGTTCCCATTGACAGTGTTTTCAGTGAGGTGGAAGAATATATTCTGCTTCAACTGTGGTAGTTTAAGAAGCCCTGAGTTACAAAACATTTGTCTTTAGAACTACTGTGTGTGTGGATAAAGGGACATGGCACAACAGAATAAGAATATTAAGCAAAACAAAGAGTTGCTTGCAGCTTTCACTTGGCAAGGTGAGTGAAGAGAGATTGCATGTGTGTGTGTGTGTTCACAAGAGAGAATTATAACAAACTATGTATAATTTTGATCCTGTACTGTGAAAAAATAACCAAGGTTGTGTATCTATAGAGCTAAGTTTTGAAGCTGTTAGTTCTGTTGTTTCATTTATCAGAGTAAATATATTAGCTTTGAATTTTAGGAACCTACCTACCTGAGTAACCTTGCATGTAAATCCTTGTTAAGGTGACTTAGGACTGGATAGGTACTTTTAATTTGAAATCATTTAGTGGGAACAGTTACTGTAGGAGAGCTGACTATAATATTTTGCCTGTAATGGCTGAAACTTATGTATTTGCAGTGAATTTTCCTAATACTAGTAAGCCAGATGAGTTTGGAGTCCCCTCTTGGCAAACAGTATCGGTAACCAAGCAGTACAGTAAAACTGACTTCCCAAATGCACATTATTCTACTGATAGATGAGTACTTTAAACTTTGTCAAGAGTTTCTATTTTTGCCCTGCTTAGAAATACAACTAGTAAATGACCCTGCTGTAAGTTCAGAGGTCCTAAATAGTTGAACAGCATGTGTTGGGTTTTTATGTCTACTGATCTGATTGATAAAAAGTGTCTGTTTTGTTAGTATGAGTTCTTTTTGTGTTAAAACCTTAGCGAAAGAATCAAGTAAATCTTTTCTTCTATGTTGTTCTTTCTGTTCTGCTGTCTTTCAAGACTGCAAGAAAATTTCTTTGTATGCTGAAACGCAACTTGGCTTTGTTCCTAGCATAGCCCCTTAGTGTTATGTTTTAAAAGGTTAATTATGGATAGTATGTATATAAAGGACATACATAGCTCATAACATATGTAAAAAAATTTAGTATGCGCTTCAGCTTGGCACTTCACTATCTTATAACTAAGCATGCAGTTCTCAACAAGAACAAACAAAAGCTGTGAGCCAGTAGTACTGTGTATTCAGACTATGAATCAGATTTAAACAAGGTAGAAGAGTCAAGGAAATCTTCAGAAATAGATTTATAGCAAATCCCTAGTAATCTCATTTTGCAGTGCAGTTATGATGGAATTGGTTTCAAAACAGGTTAACTTAGACCGTCAGTTGAAGCAGATACTCTGTATTTGTTAAACTTGTATTGCTGCCTTCTTACTTTCATTATCTTGATTCCATAAAGTGAAAATAGCCGATTTCTCTTGGACTTGGACAAGGACAAGCATCCATCACCTGCAAGTGAGATGTATAATTCTGCTCCTGAAGGGAATTGTGTTTAAATTGCTCTTTAAAAGTTCTAAGGAAGATTTATTTGTATAAAAACAATATTTGCACGTGCATTTATTTTTTGGTGGTGCAAAAAAATCATATATTTCCCTACATTTTAATTCTTTCTCCTCTTTTTCTTTCCCCCCTGCTGTATCTTTCGTTTTCTGTCACTCTAGCTCTTATTGAACTTCCTTCCTCTTCCTTGGCTGGATCTCACAAATTTGCACAAGGTAATTAAGATTTCTCCTTTACTAGCATCTTCTATTTCGCAGGACGAGAACTAGAGCAGACCAGTGCTTTGTATTTCAGCACTGTGTTTTGCTCAGAGTTGTCACAAATTCTTCATGCTTTGATTATTTTTCACTCAGTCCTGTTTTTCAAATCCTACTTGTTCTGAGTTCTTTAACAGTTTTACAAACTCTTCTAATGTCAGTCACTCTTATCAGTAAGATAGGATTTACAGCTACATCTAAAATGCAGACACACATTTTCCCATTTCTTTTAAGCTGTTTCCAAGATGATCAAGTATTTAATAAATACATTTTCATGATTAGTCTCTGGGGTCTCTGTTTTTCTCGTGTTTAGATGTCACACACGCTAATGGGAGTTTTGTTTCAAGGGTAAAGTCTGCAGGTGTGTTCAGCTATATTTGGGTATGCTCCAATATACTCTTCTCTCTTCCACAGCAGGTTTGATGATTTAATAGTTTAGCTGTATTCAAAAAGTTGATCTTAAGAGATTTTTCTCCTTTTCCTAAATTTGAAGGATGTGTGAGTACCTGAAGTTTTAGGTAATATTGCTGAAAGCTGTAAACGTTCAATACTTCATTGTACCAGTCTCCCAAATGAGTATTATTTCGTATTTCTGAAGTTGAGATGCATTTTCATGGCCTCTGCTAGTTTCATTAACTAAGTAACTACTGTGTTTGTATGTAAACATCATCCTCTGACTTTTAACTCTCTCCCTTCCCAGCAGTTGTCTTGTACTTAAGCTACTTTAGTAAGTCTGTTTCTCTCTTCTCAATTCTTGCCGCAGATAATGTGGAGCAGAAAGCCTACACTGATGCTGACATGGTCAAACATCTGTTAGCTGAGGTATGCTCGTCTCTGTAATGCAGTGTTAATATATTTGAGGACATGTACTTGAGGGAGGCCTTTTTCAGCTACTAGAAATTTTGGTTCAGTTATCTTCAGGAGCTGCTTATCAAACACATAGGTAATGAGAAGCTGCCCATTTAAATAAAAATAAGCAAAACTATGGTCACTCATGGAGCCAGTGAGTGTAAGAAACAGCTTTCTTCTGCTTTCCTATTGCTCCTGTGCTTCTACCGTGTCATCATTATTCAAGTTGAGCAGCCTGTTCGGGAGAAAGCATCACTTGAAAGACTGCAGGCCTAAGTTACCTTTGCTTCTTCATATGATTTAACAGAGCCCATATAACATCTCCAGTACTCAGGACAAAAACCAAAACTGTCTCCAGGTTTGGTGCTTTCCCCTCACCCTGTTACTGCACATGATCGTGGAAGAGAGTGTGCTGTATTAAGAAACACAGTTATGCATATGTTCAGGATACAAATGATGAAGCATTAGTCATTGTTTTAACAGTGTTGATCCATTTGAGAGTGAAGGGGAATCTCAGAGTGGTGATTCATTAAACAACAGCTAGAAAAATCTGAAACTAGTCTGAATGTAAACCTTATCTGATCAAAAGTAGACATTAGTTCTCATTTTGTGAGCAGAAAGATCGGGACCTGGAACTGGCAGCTCGAATTGGACAAGCCCTCCTTAAGCGAAACCACCTGCTGACGGAACAGAATGAAGCACTAGAAGAACAGTTGGGGCAAACTCTTGATCGAGTGAGTGATCTTCCCTCCCCTCTTTTTCCTTTTTTTTTTTTTATTAATGATTGTAAGACATTGTGATTGCAGCTCTCAAACTACAGAAATATGCTTAGATGTCATTCTCCTAATTGTCATTGTTCAATCAGCTTTTTTAGTCCAAGAATTGACTGTGAAGACTACATATTGTAATTACTGAGAAATTGTGACAATGTTAGGCATTATTATGATATATCTACAGCAGGATTGCATTTTCAAAGTGGTTGTTTTGACCATCAGTCAGATATCCCACCATTAAACTAAGAATCTAATAATCTAAGTCAAAATAAGTTGCTGGTATCTGATATGACCTGCTACATAACAACTTCACAGGAGAGGAAGCAGCCAGAAAATGAGCTGGCTTAATGGGATGCTTACACCAAGAATAAGTAGGTAAATGGAACGTAATGAAAACTGAATTCTGCTCAAGGTCTTTACTCCCATCTCTTCAAGCACAGATTCTCGATCTAATATTTTCTTAGTTTTTCTTCCTTAAAAAAGAATTTAATAGTTGACAAACTATAAAGTATCCTGAGTTTTTTAACCCTGGGGCTAACAGATATAGTCTAAGTACAGTGAAATCAATTCAGCTGGTTATATAAAACAGTATGCTGGTAATAAAAACATACTCGTAAAACATACTTGTGGTTAGCTGTAGGACAGCATAAACTTATGTATTTGTATAAAAATTTAGATATGCAATATAGAATATATCTAAATGGGATCTGTCTCTTCTCTTGTTTTTATTTGCCCTACAGTTCATTTAATGTATAGCCTGGGGGTACCAGGAAGTTGCAGTTCAGAAAGATGGTCATAATCAAAATGATAGTATGTTAAAATTTAAACATGTATTAAAGCAGCTGGAAAATCATTTTGAAGTAAATTATTAAAAAAGTAGGTTTTGTTGTCCATTCATGTGTTACCTTGAATTTTCAGCCTCCCTTACAGTGTTAAAATTATGATTTTGTGAACTTCCTATAAAATAAATAGAGGCTCAATCTTGTGTACAAATACAAATAAATCGATCATGACCTGTGAGTTATTTTTTTAATCCCATTTTAGACTGGAGCAGTGATGTTCCAATAGGCTGCATAATTAATACACTGCAATATTGTATAGCTAAAGTATATTTCACATGCTGGTGGGCTTCTTTTGTCATAGGTTAACCAGCTGCAGCATGAACTGTCAAAGAAGGATGATCTGCTTCGTATTGTTTCAATTGCTTCTGAGGAGAGTGAAACAGATTCCAGCTGTTCCACGCCACTTCGTTTCAATGAGTCTTTCAATGTACCACATGATCTTCTGCAGCTGGATGTCTTGCAAGATAAACTCAGAGAGCTGGAAGAGGAGAACCTTGCTCTCCGTTCGAAGGTATATCCTACTTACTGTGTATACCGTCTATGCTGGACATAAAATAGATCAGGATGGTTAAAAAATCCAGCATCTGGGTTTCTCTTGAAGTGTATAACTATTTTGTATCTCTGTATACAAATCATACCCAAACACTTTTCTTCCACCCCCACATCCTTCTGTTTTCTTCACTACCCCTCATTGCCTCCAGAGTCCTGTAGTAGTCCTTAATGCCCTTATGGTATGTGAAAGAATATGGGAACATATGTAAGCACCCAGCAAAAGTATATGGACCCATCAGGCCCTTAAGCTTGTGCGACCTGTTTTGCTGTAAATCTGACTGTGATTAGTAGTAATTTGGGAATTCTACTGTGTTGTGTCATTACATTTTTGTCAGGCTGTATTCAATTATAAGGATTAATAAGGTTCTACTTGTATTCTTTTAAAGACTTGGTTTTGACAATATGATTAGTCTCTGTATTTTAATTGGTCTGTCGTGTATAAAACATGAATGCAGGCACTGTGCCTTTACAAGGATACAGACTAAGTGGCCAGACAAAATAATAGCTGTGAAAGTCATGGAACCAACGGCTGGAGTTGAAAAGAGGCTGCTGTAATTCTGTGATACCACATAACTTTCACTGACTTCAAATAGCCTTTTTTTTTTTTTCTCATGTAGTAGCATTATGTAAAGAAGTGTATTTGTCTCCATTGTCACTGTACTTCTGCTTGCTTGGATAACCTTTAAGGCAAATTATTAAGTGTTTTGATGAGTCAGTGGTAAACAGTCCTGAATAGAGAAGACTTACCTGAACAGTATTACCATAGAATCATAAAATCATAGAATCACTAGGTTGGAAATGACCTTTGAGATCATCAAGTCCAACCATTACCCCAGGACTGCCAATACCACCAGTAAACCATATCACTGAGGGCCTCATCTACACATTTTTGGAACGCTTCTAGGGACAGTGATTCCATGACTTCCCTGGGAAGCCTGTTCCAATGCCTGATCACCCTCTCTGTGAAGAATTTTTTCCTGATATCCAGTCTAAACCTCCAATCATCTTCACAACTGAAAAGGAAGTGGGGATTGTAGTATGCTCAATGTTATTTGGACCAGTTGTGATACTCAGTCTCTGGCCCAGAAAATTTACAATCTAAATAGACTAGTTGGGGAATATGGAGAAAACCTGTTCTACTGAGATCTTTTCAATGCCATAAAAGATATGGCTAGCATTATTCAGTTTTCAAGATTTCTTTGCCTTAAGAAGTTTTGAAGCCAGTTCAGTTGCTTACTCTGATTACCATGTATTGGTTTACTTTCCCTACCAAATTACATGGTTTTGCAACATTTTTTTTTATTAGAAGCAAGAGGTCAGGTTTTGTTCATCTTCTCTGTCTTTCACTCAGAAGACCCATGCAATTCAAGGACATGGATCAGGTCCAGATTCATAGAGGTGATAGAGGGGGGACTCTTCACTTTCAAGAATTTTAGAAATAAGAAATTATAGCATTAATATATGTATAGCTAAACTGAAACTGGAATACCAATTATTTTCTTGAAGGCTTGCCATCTGAAGACAGAAACCATTACATATGAAGAGAAGGAACAGCAGCTGGTCAACGACTGTGTCAAAGAGCTGCGTGAGTATCCAGGCTGTATCTTCCAATGCCAAAATGGTATTTTAAATACTTAGTGCCTACAGCTTTGTAGTTATCACTGTAATTTATGCCAGTTATTCAAGTTTTGCTCTTTACCCAAGTGCAAAATGGTTTCTATATTTCATCAAGTTTCACTCTTGACATCCAACTCAAGGTATGTGTACTGTGTTTAGAGAGGGAAAATTAACACAGTATTTAATGTCCATGAGACTCCTAAATGGAAGCCTACAGACACCGGAAAATCAACAAAATGCACTTCTTGAATAGAGCATTTTGCACAATTGACACTGAAATGTATCAGTGCACAGACTCTTAAATCTCATTCTAAATTACTATATATCTATAAACACATTAGTTTATTTTTCAAATATATATTGAGAACTGAAGTATTTAAATTGACGAGTGCTTTAAATTTTCTAGAACACTTGCCTGTATGTGCTGTGGGGAGTACTTATTCGCAAAGAATTGCAGCTGCTCTTACACAAATGCCTGTTAAGTATTCTGAAACAATAAGAAACAATCCTTTTTGTGTGGTGATTGGGTAGCCTGATGGTACAGGTTTTTTACCTGTAGTCATTTGATGTGTGCTCCTTTTGTGCATAACCTTAAGCTTATATTTTAAGATTTTTTTTTTCTATACAACCACCATAAAGAAGACTGGGTTGCTGCTTGAGTTTTCTTGTTCCAGATGACCATAAAATACTATGAATTGATGCATACTTGGTTGTTATTCTGTCCCTCTGAGAAAATATATATCCTTTGCAAATAGTAGGTATTTCATACAAGCTCTCCTATGAGAATATCTGTGATTTTTGTTTTGTCTAATTCTGTAGTACATACAGGCATCCTAGGTACTTTTGACTCACTGAAACAATCTTCTCTTGAAGTATGTCTAGTCAAAATCTGTATCTTAAGGAGAAAGGTATTTGACTGTGAGCTTAAATGTCCACAAGTCCATGGGCAGGATCTTGTTCTGCAGTAAACATGTGACGTACAATAACCACTAAATTTGTGGCATCACCTTTATGCAAGATTGGTCAAAATTAATATGATTTTGATATACTTCCAGGGCAAGTGTACAAGCCAAACTGACTGCATAAAAATATTTTGGCTTTTTGAGTTGCTTTGTCATATCGTTTGATGAAGTGCTTGCTCAAAGCAAAAAAGAAACGGGAAATTGTATGCAGTCTTTGAGGAATAGATAGTGACCAGAATCAAGAGCTAAATAGGTGTATGTTAATAATTGACATGGTCTGACAAAATGCCTTTGCTTACAGGAAATGGTAGTTAAGAACAAGATCAATTCAAAGGCTGGCTTCTTCAGCATATTCCACATCTGGCCTTGTCATGAGCCAGTATGTAACTTGCCATTGTTTATAGCAGCTTACCTTGGATTTTATTATGGTCATTTCATATACTTGTGATGTGTATTTCAGGTTCTGCATAGCTCTGAATATGTTACACCTACATTTGAAGTTACCTCTCTTTCTTCTCCTCCTTCTCACCATTTAACTTTTCCTTATGGATGTTCAAAGGCACCTATTCTTATGTACTGTCAGAATAGGACATAGGAATTGATTTCCTAGAGTATCGGTTATGTTTCAGATTGTTGTTTACTTTCACTGATCTTTCCTGGGTTTTGTGTTTGGTTTGTGTTTTTATCATATGTTAGGAAAAGCTCTCTACTAAATTATTTTTGTTTTGTAGGGCAAACAAATGCTCAGATCTGTAGAATAACAGAGGAGTTATCAGAGAAGAGTGAGGAGTTGGTTCGCTACCAGGAAGAGATCTCATCCCTCTTGTCTCAGATTGTTGATCTCCAACATAAACTCAAAGAAGTAAGGGAATTCTGATGAAGAGTGTTTGTGTGTGTGTGTATACACACCAGTGCTTACAGCAGGTAAAACTTGACTTGCAAATAAAGGGGTTACGCTACAAGACAGTGGCTGTTTCAGGAAAGTGTGGCAGATGATCAACAGGGGGAAATTGGCTGAGAAAATGATGAGCACCTCTTTGTGCTTTCAGCATGTGATTGAAAAGGAGGAGCTGAAACTTCACTTACAAGCTTCCAAAGATGCTCAGAGACAACTCACAGCAGAGGTACTTAAGGCTTATATATATACATATATATACACACATTCACATAAATGTTTGGGATAGGATACAAGAGGAAGAAAACTAAGAGAGATTGGGAACCACTGGTTTTTTTCATTATAGGCTTTTCATTTTTCATTGTGGTTGGAATCATATGATTGGCAGAAAAGAATAATTATAGAAGTACACAAATACTTTCGTAGTTCAAAGGAGTATGAAATGCAAGGAATGTGTTCCAAGTAGGGCAGTCTTACAATTCATAGTACTTAAAAAGAGCATTTTAGTGTGAATATTACTGATTATATCAACAATACTGTAGCCCATTAAATTTTAAGGAAGTTCTCTTTTTTTGCTTCTTTTGCATCAGCAGTTGCTGTGTTTGCAGAGTTTTCTGCCGTATTTTCCAGTACTTTTTCCTCTTTCAGGTCTTAATCTGGACTTCATGCTTCACCATTAAAATCGGTGCAGGTGCTATGCTAACTATTGTCCATTCCAGATGTTGGCATGTGCCATGCATTTGGAAATGTATTAGGGTGTTGAATCAGTTGTTACAGGTTTCTGTAGGAGTTAATTAAGTTTCATTCTGCCTTTTCTTTGGAGGTTTCTGGCATCATGTAATGGTCTCTCTTCTCTTTCAGCTACATGAGTTGCAAGATCGGAATGCAGAGTGTTTAGGGATGTTACATGAATCACAAGAAGAAGTGAAGTTACTACGTAGCAGAGCCAGATCTGTTGCTTGTCTCTGCCACCCCCAGTCATGTGGAGCATATCTTGTGGTAATAAATACCGCTGGTATTGCAAGCACATATGGCCTATAGTAGCGTACAACTGTATGAAGTAAACAGCCGTTGCAGGAGCTGCAGCAGTAGTAGGCAGTGGTTTTTCAATTTGCTAGGGTGTACACTTTTGAGAGTTGTACATATTGGGGAAACTAACCATTCACTTTACACATTGTGATATTAAAGTTATTTTTCCTTTTTGTATGCCTTTTCTGTTAAATAAGGGAATTGGCATGTGCTGCAGCTAGTGCTCAGTTTAAGAAGTGCTCTTGCGCTCGTAGCTTATCTTAAGAAACCAACGAAAAGAGTACCAAGAAAATGAGATGTTGCTAATGAGAACTGAATCCATGCTGGTAATACATAGGTATAGTTTTGGTGAATAACTACCCCCAAGTCCTTCCTTCAGAGACTGAAAGATTTGTCCAAAACATACTGATATTGGCGATACAAATGGAGATTTCTTTGGGAGTATTTTTTAGAGGAATTTTCTGCTAAAATGGTTAGGAGGAAGATTTCAGTCTAGTTTGTCAACTCTTCTGGTTTCCGTTTTTCTCTAGGATTCTCTTGCAGCAGAAATCGAAGGGACAATGCGGAAGGAATTGAGTCAGGGTGATGAATCTGTTCCCTCCAAGCAGAAGTATGTTTTCAGATCTCTCTGTGCTATTTCAATATTTTTCCATATGCTTGTATTAAGTAAGATGAAACTGATCTCTGGAAGTCTATAGAAATGAATATTCCCTCTGTAGTAATTTTTCTACTTAAAAAAAGCTTTGTAATATTTGGTAATCTTTAAAACTTTGGTATCTACTGTTCTTATTTGATTCTGTGAGGTTGGGAATTTGCTGAAAGGATGTTTTTTCGTTCTCTAATTTGTGAGATTTCTGATTCAAATTCTCTGAGGCACATCACTAGTTTTATCCCTTTTAATACTTGTAGAAAAACTCTCAGGCAAATGAAATTATAGGTGAAAGAGTGATAACAATTTCCAAAGCCCCGAAAACCTCTTATTTCTGAGCAAGAAGTAATGAATTATATATATGCTTCTGAAAGAACGTAGAAAATAAATAAATAAAATCCATGCTCAAATGGTTATCAATAGAGGTCCAGGCCTTTCAGGACAGACTAAGTGGTAATTCTGTTATTTAATAGAGTACTAGTACTGAAAACGTGAATGTCTTAGGCAATCCTGTTTTTCTGGGCTTAAATCTTTTTAGTCAGGTCTCTGCAGACTTATGAAACTCTGGTTTTCAAAGCTTTTTCTGTATTATATCTTTTCAGAAATTAATATGAAAACCACATTTGTTTGCTTGTCTTTTCTGCAGGGATCAACAGAAACGAGTATTTGACACTGTCAGGATTGCTAATGTCACTCGTGGCCGTTCCTCTTCCTTTCCTGCCCCATTGCCAATCCCTGGATCTAATAGGCCAAGTGCTGTTATGACAGCAAAGCCCTTTCAGTCTGGCATACACCAGTTGGAGAGCCATGCACGGGTGACCCAGAGGAGCAGCTCTGAGAAGAATTTGAAGTAGGAAACACAGCCTGTTATCTTCTTTCTAAACTAATTGATTCAAAACTAAATTCAGAGTGGAACTCTGCTGTGCAGGACAGAAATAGTTAATTTAATGGTCTTAATATCTGTTGTCATTTGGCGTTTCTCACAGAGACACTCGTAATCCTGGCCAGCCGGGAATCCCTGGAGACAATGACTTAGTCACAGCTATGCACAGGCTCTCCCTCCGTCGTCAGAACTACCTGAGTGAGAAGCAGTTCTTTGAGGAGGAATGGGAGCAAAAAATGCATTTGCTGGCTGATCAGAAAGAAGGGGCTAGTGGCTGTAGCACACCCACAGAAAGCTGTTTTTCCCTGGGCACAAACTCAGAAGTCACTGATCTCTCTGCCAGCTCCAATAATCTCCGTGTTCTTCTACCAGAAAAATTGCAAATTGTCAAACCCATTGAAGGTAAGAGGATGGTTTTCTTCTCTCTTCAGCAGAAAAGGGTTCTATATTATTTTGCCAAGTAAGTTGTTGTTTGGTGTGTGTATGCTGTGATATGATATGCAATAAGAGGAAGTAGTAGTACATGGTAGGCTACATGCCAGCTAGCTCATCACTTTCTACTTGGCTTTCTTACATGGTGCTAAGTGTTGGGCTTTTTCTTGGCACTGCCATCCAAGCGTGTCATGTATCACAGTGTTGACGCTAGTTGGCTGGAGTTGTTCTGATCATGAATTAACACAGAGCACTGTATGCAGTTCTGGTGTCCTCAGTAGAAAGACATGGAGCTGTTGGAGCAAGTCCACAGGAGGGCCACAAGGATGATCAGGGGGCTGGAGCACCTCCCATATGAATTGGCAAGCTGAGAAAGTTGGGGCTGTTCAGCCTGGAGAAGAGACGACTGGAGACCTCATAGCAGCCTTCCAGTACCTGAAGGGGGCCTACAAGGATGCTGGGGAGGGACTCTTCATCAGGGACTGTAGCAATAGGACAGGGGGTAATGGGTTAAAATTTAAACAGGGGAATTTCAGGTTAGATACAAGGAAGAAGTTCTTAACTGTGAGAGTGGTGAGGCACTGGAGCAGGTTGCCCAAAGAAGTGGTAAATGCTCTATCCCTGGCAGTGGTCAAGGCCAGGTTGGACAGAGCCTTGGACAACATGGTTTAGTGTGAGGTGTCCCTGCCCATGGGAAGGGACTTGGAACTTGATGATCTTAAGGTCCTTTCCAACCCTAACTATTCTATGATTCTATGAATTCTTGTAACTCAGTACAGTAGGACGTAATGGCTCTCTGAGACTCTTCTCTTTTGTCTCACCAGGATCTCAGACCCTTTTTCATTGGCAGCAGCTTGCTCGACCCAACCTAGGCACCATTCTTGACTCAAGACCAGGTGTTGTTACAAAAGGTTTTACCCCTTTGTCTGATGATGCTGTGCACCACATCTCTGACTTGGAGGAAGATGATGAGGAAGGAGGAGGTATAACATTTCAAGTGCAGCAGTCCGTCCTGAAGGAAAAGGAATGTACAGCAGTAAAGCCAGCGGCAGGGATTTTCCTCCCACCTCTTACTTCAGCAGCAATACCACTCACTGGTAAGAAGCATGGTTAGCATGTTTTCCTCTTTTTATTTTGCAGTGTTTTCTTCTTAATGGAAAGCATTTGACCTTGTGACAGTTCTTTGTTCTTTATTAAAAAAAACAGTGGTGATAATAACATTATCTTAAACTTTGCTTTGATTCGTTCTATCTGTCTTTATTTTTACCCTCAATGGATGTAAATTCTCCACATTGCAGCCTCGAATCCAGGGAAGTGTTTGTCTTCCACAAATTCTACATTTACCTTTACTACCTGCAGGATCCTTCACCCATCTGATGTCACTCAGGTTACTCCCAGGTATGATGACTGCTGCTATCCTCAGTGGTGCTGCATAGGCTTAAACAGTTGCTTTCTGGCTTCTGATATGTGAACCAGTTTTAAAAGATACCAAGGCAGCTAGGCAACATACAGGATGTTACTCGTACAGGTAGTTGTAATAAAAATGGGAAGCTTGAAATTGAATCCTTTCCAATTCTGTCATTTTTTTTTTAAACTAGGTTATTACTGGACATCTCTGTTGATACTTTGTCTAATGCAGTATGTTACCTTCTGACCACAGAAAGTAAATTCTTTGGTACTTAGACCAAAACCTCTTTGTCAACCTACTGTCTTCTAAGTATTTTGCAGAACAATAATGCAGAATCTACTAAAGCTGAACCTGTCACATTTAATAGCAATAGTTTAGTTTTTCTCAAGCCTCCTCTATACTAAAAGGCAAATACAGAGTAGAGCGGGTATAAAGGTGTCTAATGCGCATCTTCTGTGTTTCATTTTTCTTTTATTTCAGCTCCGTGGGTACCCCATTTTCACTTGGAAGCAGTGGCAGCAGTATTGGAAACCCAATAGTGAGCACTCCAACCATTTCTTACAGGCTTAGTATTGGAGAATTTCTCACCAACAGAAGAGACTCAACCACTACTTTCAGCAGCACAAGAAGTCTGGCTAAACTTTTGCAAGAACGAGGCATCTCCGCCAAGGTTTATGATAGCCCCATATTAGAAAAACTGCCTTTGCTTCAGCCCCCTCGAACTCTCCCCATTCCTTCTACTCCACCAAATTCTCCCTCGCACTCACCTTGTCCTTCTCCTCCACTGTTTGAGCCTCGGGTGCATCACTCAGAAAATTTCCTGGCTTCTCGACCAGCAGAAACATTCTTGCAAGAAATGTATGGCCTGAAGCCCTCCCGTAATACTCCAGATGTAGGCCAGCAGAAGATGAACCTGGTGGACAGACTGAAGAGACTGGGTATTGCGAGGGTGATCAAGCCCCCTGAAACACAGGACTGCAGGAACAATCAGGAGGCAGAGGTTAGCCTGCGGAGGCAGGACTCAGCTGTGTTTTTAAACGCAGGTACCAACTTAATGGCAGGACTGAGAAGAAACCAGAGTCTTCCAGCTATAATTGGAGCTTTGGGAGCTCCAGTTTGCACACAGTCATCAAAAATGGATATCCTAAAGGAGGACTGACTGGTCTGAAAAATTACTGACTTCTAGCATAGTAAATAATATATGAGGGAAAAACATCCAGCACAGTCATCATTAGATGTGTTACAGAAGAGTTGGGGAAGGCACGTGCATGTGAAAGATGTGGGAGAGAGAAGTGTTGGGATTGAGGACTAAAAGAACATTGCTTGGGTTCGAGGAAGAAGGCTTTTGTGGAACATAAGAAAGAAGAAACCAAAGCTTAGTTTTGATGCCACCTTCAGCATCTGTCTTAGCTTAAACAAATACAAAGACCACTGTAGACATTCTCAGTGTTTAACCTTTTAAACTGTATGTGTAAGATCTGCCTTACAGGTGCTGTGCTATTTTACTTTTTGTTTCTCCGCCATAGTATTTTATTAGTTAGCAGTCAGGCTGTATCATTTCAATGTAACTTTAAGATAGCAGTCAGTCTGACCAGCATTTTTGGTCCAAGTTCCTCTCTGTAGAAAGCAAATATGAAAATTTGGATTTTTTTATTGTCCTGTCCGGTTCAGAAGCTGTACTCTTTCGAACTCCTCTCCACTTGGAGAAGCCGGGAGAGAACCTATAGCTCTGTGTAAGAAAACAATACTTCTGTTTACAAATGTAGAAACTGGTGGTCAGGATTTATATTTTTAGAGTGAAATCGTACTAGTGAGGTATTAACAGAAGCTGATTTCTTTCCAGAGCACACAGAGGAAGGTGCAATGAATAAGGATTAAGAAGTAAGAAAGTATGTATTAGAGTGAAACCTTCAAGCGAAGAAACCTTTCCAGAGTGTGCTGTGCATCTTTTCAAATGAGGGCATTTTTGCATGCACACAGAAAATTCTCAGGCACATTTCGGTGTTGCAAAAGAATATAAAACCTTGGTGCTTGATTCAGGGCTTCTTTTATTTTACATAAGCAGAGAGCATTTACTGTAAGACAAGTGTCAGAAATTCATTATCCTGACTCTTCTCATGACAGGTAGACATCGTGTATATTTGCGAGTTCTGCAGTAAACTTCATGCCTCTTTGTTCACTTATTTCTGATTTAGGCAGGATTTTGTTTAAAATTTCATTCAAAGCAAAATGTACTGTTTTATATTTCGAAGCAGGAAGATGAAGGCTAGCGTTCTTTCTAGTGAACATCAATTTTGTCTACACTGAAATCCTGTGTTTTGATGATGGAGAGTGGTTCTGAACCGTTTTCTGAACAAAGTTGAGGCAGACTTTCCATGTCAAAAGAGAAGTCCATTTTGGAAATCTAATTTCTGAGTTGTAACCAGCAAGCTATTACTGCCCTGCTGCTTTTTTGATTCCTTCCTGTCCAAGGTTCTAGTCATAACTGAATAATCTACAATAGATTTATAGTGTAACTTAAAGTTTCCATACAATTAGGTAAAATGGTCAAAATTTACCTTGCCTGTTACAGTGTGTGTGGGACATAGCTGGCACCCATATAGGTGTGTGGTGTGAAGCATCAGTATAATTACACTGATCTATGTTTGCTGTAAGGCACGTCCACCATAACAGGACCCTTGTTGTTGCAGGTTGGGTAGAGTAGGGCAGGAAAAGAAAGCTTCTTTACAAATTCCGTATAAACCAGGTTATGTGGCCTTTCTGCTTTCACAGTTCTATAGATCTTGTGATGACTCTTTTGATACAACAGCCTTTTTTTAAAAGGAAAAGGAGTTAACTACTTCAAACTCGCACAGGAATTCTTAGCAGAAACTTATCTGTCAGCAGCGCACAGAAATATTCAGGAACTCCTGGAGTTGCCTTTTGCTCTCTAAGCAAAATTTTACTCTTATAAAAGGTGAATTTTATTTAAAATATTATATACGGGTTAATTTTGTTTTTTAAATGAAATATATTTAATTTCTTCATGTAAGTATTTATGTTTGTACGTACTTAGCTATGCATGGGGTCTTGCCTAGGTAAATAAGGTAAGAGCGAAAGGAGGTGGGGGAGGCAGTTTTGCTCTCCCATGAACCAAGACAAGTATGTCTGTGGTGTAACTGTAGGGAAACAACAGAAATGATTTAAGAAGATTAGGTAGGTTGGTATCAACTGGAAGGTGTATAGTGTGTCAAAAGTATGTCCGTTTTATGTGTGTATATTATAGGAATATATGTAAGTTACAGAAAAATTTTTGAAGGTATTACACTGTGTTTCTAACCAGCTTCATTAGATGGCTCCAGCCATTGGATCATTCTGTGTGTTATTAGCAGAAGTAGCAAACCAGCTAAATCAGAATTCCTTTGGCGGACCAGGTTTCAGTTAAAATTAACCTAAAAGCACAACAATTTAATGCATGTTTCTCTCTGGGACACTTCCATATTCCATAGCCAAACAATATCAACTGGTTCAGTTCAGACAGTACTATGGAGTTGTCAAGAAGTATGTTTGTTTGCTGTAGGATCATGTATCATCAGCTGCTTTACACAAGGGAAGAAGAAAATGGAAGAATTTATATACCATTGTGTTTGTGTGTTTATCCAGTTGGTTGATGCTGCAGTGCAGTGCTGTTGAAATTCTGTCATCTGTTCCTACCTTTGGATGGTCACATGCATTTTGTACATAGAGTCACGGTCTGGGTTGGAAGGGATCTTTAAAGGCTATCTAATCCAACTGCCCTGCAATGAGCAGAGGGACATCTTACATATATGCCCAGCTTGCGGCAGCAGGGAAAATTGGTACTTCTTCCAAGCTTACTGCTTTGCACCACAACCTAGAAGATAAACTTTTTTGAATAACATGCATGTTTCTGAGAACATATTAAAAGTTGCTGTCATTCTAGGAACTGATTGATTGCCTTCTGTTGCCTCCCCTAAGAAAGGAGACAAAATTGCATGACTAAGATAGCTGATATCCTGCACAAGTGTGATTTTGTTCAGTGAGAGGTAGAATTAGAAGGAATGGAGAACTGCATTTCGGAAAGGTTCTGTTACCTTGTAGGTTTTGCCTCTGAGGCAAAAACAGGTACTGGAAAGAAAGGAGTTACCTTTGTGAAAGTTTCAAGAGACAAAAGGAAATTCTTGTAGTATTTACCTTTATTCAGACTGGCTTAAACCAGACACAAATTTAAAGCTTTCTAGTTTCACTGTTTTTGATAAACTCAGTGATGCCTGCATGCTCAGAGTACTTGCGGTCAAAGTTAAAAGCCTACTGGAGTCAAACAGCAGCAGAGAGGGAAGGAGAATATTGGATTTGAGCCTCATTTGGCTGTTGCATGAAGGGATTACACACAGTGTTTGAACAGTTTGAAAACTTCATGGTATTTTTTCCATCTGCTTTTTGCACTTACTGTTGTTTCATAGTGGAATATAAATTTGATAATAAACATGTATAACATGTCATTTTTCAGTATATTGGTCATCTTGTGTGGTTTGTTCTAGATGTTATCTTCTATACTGCACTGTTCTAGAATAAACCTAAACTTAGGTCTTTTTTTTTGTTTGGCTAAACATTAATGATTGTTGTATATGTGCTTAGTGAATCGGTATCTGCACAAGTGGTGGCTGTAAAAAGCTGAGAAATACATTGACAAGCTTGGCCTGGCTGTGCTGGGCTCTTTGCTGTTGTTTGTGCCTAAGCAGTTACAGGTAACAGATGCACAGTACAAGCTGTGGTCTGACTGTGCAGTAAATGTGTGATGCATAAAGCCAGAACAGAACACTTACAGAGTACCTTCTGCTGCAGTTTGAAAAGCCTTTTACTTGCGAATGAAGAACTTCACAAATGAAAAATAGCTCATCAAACCCTAGAGTATTTTGAATGTGAGCCTTTAATGAATGTATTCATGTTTGCTGGTACTTCGGGGGTTTGGATGGGTGGGTGGTGTTTTGATGGTTTTTTTCCTCCTGTTATTTTACAGCAGATAGTATGTTCCTTTAGTATTACAGATAACACTAGTGGTGTTTTTCCATCTGAATAGCTGATGTTATGTCAGCCCTCTATGTTTGTGGCAAAATGGGGGTAGAGATTGAAGCCAGCCTACTTACCCTTGAAGATTACTCCCTCTGTGTAAGTCTCATTGAAGTTCTCTTGGCACAGAGGTGCCAAATTCTTGCCAGTCACGTCAGCCTGGGGCTGTGCGTACCACCTGCAAGCACAAGCCCCTGCACTCACGTTTCAGACTGGAAGGTTCTGATCATTTTCCCCAAAACACTCAGTTTCTTTAGTGGTACAGAATGGAAACAACATTGATTTTGCATTTAACAGGTTATTTGAATTAGCGGTTGCTGTAGTCATCTATGTGCATGACATCTCAAAGAACCAAGAATCACTGTTAATCCTATAGTAAGTATCCTGTATTTATTTACCTTTCTTATTTGTCTGACATGAGAAGAAGGTGGTCTTGCGCTCTTGTCAGACTGAAGTAGGCTTTTCAGTTGTGAAGGTTTTCTTAAACTGAAGCTTATGAGTTGGACACTTTGAGAAAACATTCTCTTCCCACTGTTCTCTGGAACTATCGCATCTACAAATGGTCAGGCAGGATCAAGCTGCAGGCTGGAACACCCATCCAGAGCTGGGCTGCAAGAGATGTTGACCAAGTTTCCCTCCCTAGCAAGTAGGCAACTTGCTTACACTGTTTCCTATATTTGCTATATTTAAGCACATCAGAACTTAACATGTTTACAGTTGTATTTGCATGGCCTCAGAACAAAGGCCTGTGTTATCAACTTAATTAACTGACGTTATGGAAGCGTGCCCCACAGTGGAGAAGCTTTATGGTCGTAGGCAGCTACATGGCACCAGAGGAAGGTTCAATACTGGTAGATTTCGGTTTTCTGGCTATGTGCTCGCTCTCATCAAAGCTGTTCATGATGCATATGAAAAGAAAAGTAACATCAGTACCCAAGTTCCTGCTGAACTCTGGAGATTTCAGCTGTCCTGAAAAGCCTGAGCCTGAGGAATACAGCTGGCTGCCACTCTGTAAGCATGTACACACTGTGAGAATGCAAGAGTTTGGAGAGGGTTTTTTTCCCCACTTGTTCTCTAGCGCTTCCCATGTAGTAAGGAAAGAGAGTTGTAACCCCTTTGAAGCTGCAGGAAAAGAGCTAGAACCACAAAAACTCAGGTGTACCTGAGAAAGGTGCAAGGAAGAGCTTCCCGAGAAAACAGGTTTATTAAGCTACCTAAGTCAGTGGGACTTTAGCAATTCCAAAAAATTCTGGAGCGATTCTGCACAAATGAGACTTGGAAGTGCCTTAAATTCCTTTCTGGTTTTCCTTTCAGTTGGTGACACTGCTAAAAGAAATACTTTCAACAGTCTCCCAGGAACAAGGGCCTTTAAATAGCAATTTATACAAGTGAGAAGTGACTACAAATAAGGCCTTTTGTATGGGCTGGAGTTTCCACTCAAAAATAGCTGAAACACCTGCAGTTGAGCTCTCAGTGTCTAGATACCCCAAGAGAAGCTGTGCTTTTAGCAGAAATTGCCAATTTAATTGTAAAGATGGAAATCCCGTGTACTGGTTTTAGCTGGAATAGTTAATTTTCTTCACAGTAGCTGGTGCAGGCTCAGAGTTGGTAACACATGGATGTTTTCCTTACTGCTGAGCAGTGCTTACACAGTCAAGGCCTTTTCTGATTCTCACCCCACCAGCAAAGTAGGCTCCAACAAGGAGTTGGGAGTGGACAGAGGTAGGACAACTGACCAGAGGGATATCCATGCTATATGATCTATTGCATTGATGATCTTAAAGGTCTTTTCCAACCTATGATTCTATGCCATGCTCAGCATATAAAGCTGTGGAAGTAAAAAACAGAGTGGGGAGACATTCAAAGTTCTGGTATTTGTCTTCATAAGTAACCATTACAGGTGATGGAGGCCTGGTGTCCTGGAGATGGCTGAACACCTGCCTGCCAGTAGGAGGTGGTGAATGAATTCCTTCTTTTACTTTGCTTGTGCATGTGGGGTTTTTTAATTACTTATTTGTATTTGCTGTATCTTTTTCCTTGTGGTACCTAGGGAAAAACTTGTCTGTGAGCATGCTGTCAGACGCCTCTGAGTTCACAGTCTCTTGCCTCAAGTTTTGTCAACAATGCAGACCAAAGAAGGTCCAGCCTCTGCCTCTAAGGGAACTGTGGAAGTTTAGTACTTGTGCCCTGCCTGACTCCCAGCTGGATCCCCAGTGTGACAGGAAGCGAGCCCAGGATGTACGCGCAGAACTGGAAGTTGCTGATGGACACAGGTGACATGTAGGAGGTAAAGTGCTGAACAGTATGTGTGGAGAGAAGGGATCAAGGAAGAAAATCCATAGGAAAGCAGGTTCCATTGATAATCCTGCCCATGGAGTAATATGCTTGTTCGCTTCATTTTTATTCAATATTTAGGAAAAAAAAAATTGTTTTCTTTCACTTGGATTGCACATTTCTGGTCCTATCCAAATAATAGACAAATTTCTGTACATGAGCTGTCCTTGCTTCAGCACAACTCTCAATGGTTTCACAATGAATCCCTAGAAGAGTATCGATAACAGTCTTGGAAAATTAGTCCTAGAAGTCGGAGGCACAGATCTACCCATTCCTGTAAGTGCTTGCTGCATCTGCCACTTGCTAAGGTTCTAATCAGCCTCACGGTCTATTATCTCTCTGCCCTTATTTCTGCAGGTCACAGCCACATCCTGCTGAGGATGCTGGAGTGTAAGTGCATAACTCTTCCTTCAGGTGTACCAAGTCACCAAAAATGAATGATTTTAAGTGGTGAGAAAAAGTAACAAAACGCACTGATGTAACTTGATAATATCCTATAAAATTTCCAGTGTTCCCCCCTTTATTTTGCAAAAGTCAGGCATAAAATACAGAGCTTCATACCAGGTTTTTTTGAAATGTGCATTGGGAAGATACCTTACTAAAGCAACAGTAATGTGGTACAGCTGAAAAAGGAACTGAGCTAGTGCTCCCCAACTTGGAGCCCAGCTCTGAGAGGTTCAAGTATAAAGTGTGATACATAATAATAAAAACTTCTTAAGGCGGTACTTTACTTTGAATAAAAACATTGGCTCTCATGGTAAGAGCTGATACTGGTGATCTGTTGTTTTACCAAATCCTTGGCTGGCAACAGCCCGTTCCAGGATGCTGCAGCTCCCTCTGCCGTGCAATTCCCTCTCATTCAGTTGACATGAAAAATGAGCCTTTTTCTCAATGTGAAAGTGGGTTGTGGCATCTGCTTCCTTGAATTTGGCTGGCACGTCTTTGTGCTCACCTCCCGATTCACTGCTGTCAGGATGGTGAGAATATCTTCACCTCTGCAAAAACAGAAGTATGTTTTGTAGTAGGAGGCAGTTAACATCAGAAAAATTACCACATTCTCATTTATCTTGATCTACAAAAGTGCTAATGGCTCCTGTTTTAAACAGGCTTCAAAGCAGCTAGCTAAGCTGCTTTGAACAATCTGCATGGTGTTGCTCTGTCCTACGTTACTGTTTTTACTTTGAGAGGAGGGCTCCCACTGCATATCATCTCCCTCTGCATCCAAATCAACTCCCGTCATTCATAAGGAAAATACACGTGTTGTCAAAGAGTCTATGGAAACACTTACCGAGGACAGCTGTGCTCCAAGTGGTGGCACAATGCCTGGATGTACCAGGTCCCATGGCACGGGCTTCTGTAGGAAACGTAATCTTGCAAGGTAGCCATGCCCAAAAGGAAGTCTGCCTCTGTGGGGATGCACTCAAGCTGGAATCTTGCATCTGTTTCTACAGAATCATCTAGCTCTTTAGAATCTGTTTCGATGTTCACACCTTCCTGGCAAGCATCACCTTGGCAGGCCTGAACAAAAAAGACTTTTGGTTTTCCAGCCAGTGAGTAGCAATTCTGCCCAGTGAAGGAAGTGGTTAGTTCCCAGATAGGTACTTCCTGCCCATCAACACCATATATCATGCCTTTTTTCCCATGCGACAGGATACAGCAAACAAAACAGTCTCTGTCCTTGTGGTCTTCGTGCCGGTAGATGTTCACAGTCTCACGGATTTCTTCTGCAGTGAGATCTCTATATTCTGCTATTGTAAAATGAAGCTTGCTAAAGACTCTCTTCAGAGCCTCTGTACAGTAAACAGAAAGGGAATTGGAGCCATTTCATTATATGTAAGTTGCACTCTGCGACTGCAAATTGCATTTCTAGAGATAAACCTTTTTTTAAAATCCTGCTACACCACTACTCAGGTAGTTGCACTCCTGCTCTGAAAATAATCTAATAATCTACTAATCATTAATCATATCTCTACTGCCTTCCCCTAACTATCATTAAAAGGCTTCCTCCCGATCTTGCCTCTTACTCTGTATGAAAAGTTCTGTATGAAATGCTGTATGTCTTTCCCCCACCCATGTTACAGCTAGTCCCTTCTCTCAAAAGGAAAACCTTGCACTCTGACTCCTGAATTAACTTGCAGCTCAATTCAACTAGCTCCTTGATCACTTTTCTCTCTTGGCATAGATAGTGCGAATACATCCATCTCTTAGCCCTAAGATCTGCAACGAGCTATGCTGCTGCAGGCCAGCCTACTAAAATCAAGGCCCCTGAATAGCAAGGTAGAAGTCCCTAAATTCCAGCATCCTCCTTCCTTGACCACAAACCCCTAGTTTTGGTTCAGCAGCAAATCTGTTTGTGATTCCATGAATTTTAGAGGTAGTATGCATAAGGCTGATACAAAGCTAGACTATCTTGTAAAGTCCAGGCTGAGGTTGCTGCTTAAGATTGCAATAAACTCAGTACAACTGCAAAATGCTAGTGAATTTTTCTGAGTCAGCCAGTAAAAGCTTGACAAATTGATGAAGTTTTGTCAGCACAGGCAACAGAGCTGACTCAGCCTCTATAACAAAAGTATCCTAGAAAAGGATGAAGACTGAAATTCAGACCTTTAATACGTAAAAAGAAATGAGGTTCCTATTTTTGAAGATATGCAGACTTATCTTTAATGTTCACTATACCTGCGTCAACGTCTGTCCCAGTCCGATCCTTCATGTCTTTGAGTTCTGGCACTCTTTCCCTGGCTTTTGCAAAACTGTGGTTATTCAGGATGAGGCACACTCCCCGGGGTCGGCTGGTCATTTTGTAAGCTTGAAGCTGTTGAAAAGAATGACCAGTAGTGAAAACTACTGCAGTCTCCTCCAGGTACTTTTCAGCCCTTGCTGATGGCACAGTGGGGTAAAGAGAAAGCCAGCTGGCTTTCTCTCTAGGTAGGCCTCCCTATACAGCTTTGCTCCCAGGATCTGTCAGTGTACTGTCCCACTGCCTTTGGGAGTCTCTGCACAGCATGACACCTCAGCCCCACAGTCATGCTCAGCCCACATGGGCGCTGCGCTCACGCACTTTTCCATGCTCAGCCATCTGCCAGCTATGTATTTCCTGGTATAATGAACTCAGCCTATCCTGCTGTCCTTGTGAATGTTTCTCAAGTTTTAACACTGCAGCAGCCACTGCCTGCGACTTAGTTTCAGAATAAAGGCTGTTACAGAGTGGTGTGTTTTTCTTTTTCCAGACAGTGCTTTTAACAGTTGGGCTTATAATAACTACTCACCTCCTAGAGGGACCATCACTTCTAAGACAAAATTATGCTTCTAAGAAACTGACTGGCTTACCTGGGAAGATTCATTCTGTCTGCCCAGAGAATCAGGTGCCACAGATGACGCCAGGTATCTGGCATGGGCTGAACACAGACAAAAAAGTTTTAAGTACAAAATGTAGGACTAGAGATAGAAGAGAAGCTCTGTTCCTAGTCTCCATCCTAGCAAGTACCTCCTAGGGTTAAAGTTTTCTCTGAAAACAGAATTGTGTTTGAACAACTGTTCTTGTTAGCTATAAACCACTAGACAATCAATTAAAAGGGAATAAAATGTATTGTGATTGGTTAATAAGTGGATACTCATCAGGTTTTAGAGAGGCACCTGTGTAAAGAAGATGCTAGTGGTGTAGTCCAAAAGCTGAAGAGCAAAAAATCTAAATATTAAATTTTTTGACAGTTTCAATTACCTTCAGTGCCTCCTGTGCTGCCCCTCTGTGCCTCTGTGACAACCATCTCTTCTTCACCTGAAAAGTGTTCATTGTTAGTCCTGTATGATACCCATGAGTCACTGCAAGAATAACTATGGGAAAGAGGCCTTTTGTTTTACCAAATTTTAATTCATACTCTTCAATTGTCTTCAACAGGCTGATGTCAATTTCTGCACAGAGACTCTTCAGGACACTTAGGTTGTCTTCTCCCAAAATCCCCTTCTTCTCCATCTCAGTGAAAACGTCAAGCATTGTCTGGGTAATCAGAAAGGCAGTTTGCTCTTAGGGCACATCCATCCTGGACTGTGAGGGAAGCGGCGGCATGTGCATGTGCACCTGAGCTTTAATGTACTGTAGCAACCATTGTGAGCAATGCCAAAAGTGGCTATAATCATGCAAGTATGGTGTAGAGATTGCTCTGAAGAAACAGGGGACCCAACGGACAGGAGCTCTTGCCAAACACTGAGTGGCAAAGCACAGTGGTCACCCAAGGATCTACCTGAACAGCTATCACTAGCTAGTTACATTCTCTCCTCTAAGAAAAAAGGGAAAATGCTACAAGAGTTTCATTAGACAGAACAGAAGACCCAGGAGTCAGAAGCGCAGACTGAGATAGTGTAAGAGTAGCTGACTGCCCGCAGGGATGTCTGTAAACTCCAAGCTTTCGGGCCTTAGCCTTGGTAAGGATCTGTTATTTAGATCTGTATTTTTCGAGTTTAGAAATGACAAGAATAAAAGCATGAAGTAACAGCCACAGTGACTGATCTTCTGTGTTTGAGAATGGGTTAAAAAGCAGCCAAAAGAAAATCAGCTGGGCAAGATGAGTGAATATGCTCATCAGTCTTCCACTGATCAAAGCCCTGTGTGGTGCTTGGATGTGAAGGCTGCTGTGCCTGGCACAGTGCTTGCCCATGCTCTCTGGGCCCTGACACTGTTGCAAAAGCTACGCAGAACACTAGGACAGACAAGTCCCATATGTGCCAGAAAGCCGAAAATCCCTTTCCAGGTGCACCCTTCTTACGGTGTTTTCATCATAAGAGGAACACCACAAGAAAAGTGACGCTCGTTCCCCTCACAGCCACCCAAATGCATCTATGGATTATAATAATAATTTTTAAAAAGAGGGGAGAGGGGGAAGGAAGTGTTAAAGAATTCTTACAGCCTTAGGGATTAGCCTGCATTTTGGTAATTCTTGCCCCAGAAGAAACTTGAAAGACTTCAGCTCATGTTCAGTGATGTCTTCTGACAGCTGAAAGAGCAGGTACCTAGAAAGAGCAGGACACTGTTTCATCCTGTTCCCAAGATTGACCCTTAGCACAATTTAACTCCGTGCTATCCAACCCCTTTAACCTTTTCACTTCCGTCTTCCTTCCAAGCACAAATGTCTCTATCTTTTAAAATGGGGGATGTAACTGCCAGGACAGCCTGAAATCAAACCATTTTCAGCTGCAATTAAAAAGATCTCAGTTTTCCTAAAATCAAAACCACGCTGAAACGTTCTGGAGTTGAGAACAGACTCGCACCCAGTCAGGGGCGCACCCGGGCAGGGTGGGAGGCCTTTGGGGGCTGTTCAGTATCTCAGAAAGGTGCAGCTTCAGTCTTCTGCCTTTTACTGGGCAGAAATTTCAACTTTCCGTATGGCGCGTACCTCCTTTCTCCTGGAAGATGTTTGTTTGTTGCCGAACCTCAGCCGGGCGTTCGTGCCGTCAGCACCGGCTCACGTCGACCCCACGCCGACCCCACAGCAGGGCAGTCGGTCCCAGAGGGCGCTGCCAGGGGAAGCTCAAACCGGCCCCAGCCCCGGCCTACCGGTCACTCACCTGTAGGGTGACACTTTTGCCCGGCCTGGGATCTGGAGCTCCTTCTCCATCTCCTGTCGGCTAGTGCCCAGGCGGGATTCCAGAAGGTCGATGCGACGGATCCGATACAGCAGCTCCATCAGGAAGAAAAGGTTCTCCTCCTCGATCATGCCTTTTTCCTGCAGGGCTTCGAAGAAGTCCTGTGCCTTCTGGATGGCTTCCAACTTCCTCATAGGAATGTGTCCCCGGCTGAGGAACTTGAGAGCCGCCAGGTCGCTCTCGCCCAGCTCCTCGCAGACCATCAGCAGCCGCCGCCTCGGGAACTCCATGGCGCCGCAGAGCCGGGCCCGCGGAGAGGAGAGAGGCCTCTTCCGCCCGCCGCCGGGGTGGGGCGGGCAGGAGGCGGTGCAGTTCCTTCCCCATTCGGAACGCGAAATAATGGAGCGCCCCACAGCTTAGCGTGGAAACTGTGCGCCTGGCAAGAGCGGCTTCTCCAGGCGCATGTTAGCCCCGCCTTCCCCCGCCGCTCGCACTTACGAAGCGCTGACTCTTCCCGAATCCATTCTCGAGAAAACTGAACCTGGTAGTGCGGGGCTCAGGCTCTCACTTCGGCCCACGCTTTTCCTAGAAGCGCCTCTCCCTGGTCTAAAGGCACAATTCACTGCCGTTTCAGTAGACGGGGGAGAAGCTTGTAACGCCACTGGCCTGACTTCCTTTACAGGAGCTAACATGCCCTCAAGGCAAGTTAAAACAAGTTCTTCCTAGTAAATAGGCTGCAGGAGGTACAGATCCTTCTCTGTGCACTCGTGTACCTGGACAAATAAAGCCTAAACACAAAGCAGTTGCACAGATATAAAACTAATAATAAAAGATCTAAGCCAAGCCCAGAAGGCATGTCCATAATGATGTTCCACCTATCTAGAAATGTATTCCAGTTGGCACCCACAAAAGCCAACCACATTCCGGACCTGGGGAATTCCTGCGGCTGTCAAAACCAGTACAGACACAGTAACAAGCAAAGGCACGATTACAGAAAGATGCAAAATTACTCACTGGGAATTCCCAAAGACCTCAACTGCATTTTTTAGCACACTGACCAGAAGCTGTTGCAGATTAAACATGCCATTCTCTGTTCATAATTTGATGTATCTGTAGTGAAAAGAGGCAGGTCTGCATGACTTCTGTGAGGATGTGCCAATCTTATTAGGGGTCAGAATAAAAAGGGTAACCATCAAGGGCTAAATACCCAAAACTAGCATAGCTTAATCTCTTAAACGGTGGGTATTTTCTTTCCACTTGCCCCTGGCCTTCAGGATTTCCTGCAGAAAATCTTACAGACCACAGACATAGCCAGCAGTTCAACTAACTGAAGTTCCACAGTGCCTGAATGTCACACCACTTTGAGAACTAAGAGTGAACCTTTATATAGATGGTGGGAAAACAAACTTCCAGCAGCCCCTCTGATGGGAGAGGCCAGCAGTAACCTGAAAACAGGAAGGCTCCTGACATGTACCACAGCACATTAACAACTCCCCCTAAACACATTACCACGGAGAGAATTACCAGCATCCCATGGTAAGTGGGTGCAAATAGCTCTCTGGGAAACTGATGTTAAACTGAACAAGTAGGTAGCAGGATACAAATGACTGGGCAGAGATTCATGCCACTGAAAACATTATTTCTGCCTCTGCACCTAACAGTCCTCCTGAACACTCTTCTAAGAATTTCCCTTTTCAAACAGCATCACTCTGATTTTGCCTGCTTTCAGCTTAAGCCTGCAGGACTTCAACTCACCAATGTCACTTTCCTACTAATCCTCTGACTCTATTTTTTGGTGGCAGTGCTTCTGCTGGCTGAAAACAAAACGCAGGATTAAGTGCCAGGATTGTTTTGCTACAGCATTTGGTTTCCCAGCCAGGACTTGAAGGAAAGGGAGGACAGGCAAAGGAACTGTAACTGAGAGGCTTCAGAGAGGAAAGGCAATTGCCCATCACTGTTCTCCAAGTTGTGCTACAAAGGAAAGTCAGAAAATTGCAGATCCAACTTCCTTCTTACGTCTCAGTTCTGTGGGAGGGCCACAAATCCGTGTGAAAATGTATCAGCCGTGGGTATGTACTTTTGCACAAAACCATAAAACTGAAAGTGTGTTTTCTCCTTCCTTGACCACTGCATGAGCTACATACAAATTCACAGTATGGTTACTTCCTTGCAGTCCTTTAGAGGATTTTGACAGGGTTTTACCTTCCTTCTAGTAGGTCTTCATCAGCAGGCAATAATGTTAGCTATGGAAGTGGCCTGATTTTAACAAGTGAAACAAACTCCCATGCTATCATGGTGAGCAGACAGAGATGGGTAATGAGAATCATATTTGTATTGTGATTCAACTGTACAATACAATCACTAAATTATGCTTGTTATGATTTCAGTACGCTGCTGGATCACTGCTAAATCAAAATATCATGTAGCAACAAATATACCAAATAAGTAAATTTGACATCCAGTTCCTCCTCAGGTGGAATATCTGAAAGAACTTGGTCTGAGAGCATTGAACTCTTAAAAAGAGAAATAGGAAAAACCAGAAATGCTTTAGATTCACAACCACTACTGGAGCAGCTGCCACCTTCCAGTAAGTTTCTCCTAGAGGAAACAGTTATTTCATTTAAGCTGTATTTCCTTATCATAAAACAACATTTACAAATCTAATTGCTAACTTCTTATCAAGGACTCATTTATGAAAATGTTATAAAAATGTAAATGAATTGTCGTCACATTTCCAAAATGGTTAACCAAATGTCAGCCACAGAACTGTATCATACCTAACAACAACTTCTGGTAACTCTTGCCACAAACGGCACTCTCCTTTACACAGATACAAGCACTATTATTGATGAAACCTGTGTGAACAGAGCTGTGATTCTAAGAACAGGCATTCTCCCTTTTACTTGGAAGATGAGAAGGGATAAGGGGAGCAAATGCAACTGCCAACACATTGTGTGGAATTAGTTAAAAAACCAGTTTCACTTCAAGAACACAAGCAGGATTGAACAAAAACTCCTGCTTTATGGGTACACATGGATTTAAAAAAAATATAAACTAAAAAAAAGGCAGAAATTACAAAGTGTCTCCAGTCATTCTTTATCATATTATAAACTCAAAACTAATACAGCCATTAGAATCCCATACAGCTCCCACACACCACCTGCAAGATGAGAATAGCCTCACTGGCATCAGCTGCCATTATTAGAAAGTGCTGAACTTATTCCTTCCATCTCTTCAGCTGCTAATTAACGGATATCAATATACTACCCCTCAGGGTGGCTGCCGTCAAATACTTCAACATAAGCAAAATAAATACTTCTGCTGACACAGAAGTGTTTGCCATGCTGACTGTCTCTCAGTCAGCTCATCCAAAAGAGAAACATACCACAAAGGCAGTGTGAAAACCAAGAGTATTTATTACGACAGAAACAAGAGTCCACAGGAGCTAGAGTCAGTTGCCAGGGGGAGAAGGCATCTCAGAGCAGTGGACCTAATTCTGCCACTCTGCTCTGGTGAGACCCCACCTGGAGTACTGCATCCAACTCTGAAGTCCTCAGTACAGGAAAGATACAGACCTACTGGAGAGGGTCCAGAGAAGAGACACAAACATGAACAGAGGGCTGAAGCAACTCTCCTATGAAGAAAGGCTGAGAGAGGTGGGGTCATTTAGCCTGAAGAAGATTTCAGGGAGACCTTATTGTGGCCTTTGACTACTTAATAGGAGCCTATAAGAAAGATGGGGCGAGACGTTTTAGCAGGGCCTGTTGCAACAGGATGAGGGGCAATGGTTTTAAACTAAAAAAACGGGAGATTCAGGCTGGATGTGAGGAAGAAATTCTTTACAATGAGGGTGGTAAAACACTTGCACAGATCGCCCAGAGAGGTGGTGGATGCACCATCCCTGGAGACATTAAAGGCCAGGCTGGATGTGGTTCTGGGCAACCTGGTCTAGTTGAAGATGTCCCTGCTTGCTGGTTTAGATGACCTTTGAATGTCCCTTCCAACCCAGACTATTCTGTGATTCTGTAATTCTGTAATGGAGTGGGACCTTCCTTCCAGCAGTTAACAGCTATTCAAAACAGACTGTCCCCTCAGAGCTCTGACAGAAAACACAGTCAAGAACTCTTACTATTAAAAAACCTAAACAGCAATGCTGTTTAGCCAAGTAAAGTAAAGCCAAGGGAAACCAAATATTTGGAGGAAAAGAACCAAACTTGTATTATCATAATAATCTCTTCTTTCTTTGGTCCTTCTGGACAAGCATGTCCAGAAAATATTGTGTGAAAAATTACACAGCTTCCAGAGACAGCCAATGATTCACCTGTGGCTAAGTCAGTTACAATCTTGCACATGCTCCCTGGGAAAGGATCAACATTCTGAATCCATCTGTCCTTTTCTGCAGATTTCAGGGACTTACAACAACTTGGACAGAAATAGGACTTTTGTTGCATCTAACAACTCCTAAAAAAATCATTACACTTGTAGGTGCTTCCTCACTTGAAGTGCAGACTGAACAGACTCCACTGCTATGCAGGACAGAAAGTCAGATCTTTACTCCTCCGTGGCCTTCCCAGACTGCTGCAGATCCAGGTTTCAGGAGCCTGATTAAACACGGGAACTGGAAAATTTAGATCCAATGGCCCTTTGAATAACTGGGGCCAAATACGCAGATCAGGATAATTTCACTTGAAAATTCCTTTCCCCATGAAAGCCCATTCCAGATGTGATTTCTGAGTGTATTCTTATTTTTCTCCATTTTGACTGACATTACGGAATTTGGAAGATCAATTGCTTCCGTAACGTTGATGTTATCTTTGGCATCTGCTTCCATCCATTTAAATCTTTTCTTCCCACTTCCTTGCTCACTTCTGTCAGGATGGTGAGGAGATCCTTGCCACTTGAACAAAAATGAAGAAACATTACATTGAAATACATGGTACTTGCAGCTAAGCCAAGAGGCTGATCTATGTTTGCTCCAATAAAATGCTATCTCAGAGAAGGCTAGTATCTTCCTCTCATCCTGCCTGCACTGAAACTGCACACTCTAATGTGTAACCACTAATTTCAGTGTGTTTGGGGGAATAAAAGCGCCCTCCATGTAGCATTGCTTTACCAGCAAATACAGTCCCCTGCTCTGGTTACAGTCAGAAGAGCACACTAAGGTGAGAGAGACTCAAACCTATGCATTCTACTAAATTCTACATGACCCTCTTCTGGAGAAAGTGATGTCTAAAGAGAAATTCTATTTTCTGAATTGAGTTTATGATGGGGCCGGGAGGGAGGCAACAGTGAAAGTTATGACTAAAGAACAGTGATTTTTTTTTGTCTGTGTAATCACTTAACAAATTTGACTCTCATCAGGTTTCACTGGAAGAAAAATCATTTATCAGTCAAACAATATTAAAACACATGCACACACATACACACGCTTGTCTATAGGTAGTGTTCCAGCATTACACCCCAGATTCTTTCAGAAGTGAACTAGGGGAATTCACTTATGCTTTGGTTCATCTCTAGAAGAATAGCAATGCCTAGTTCCAGAACAATTACTGCAGGTAAAAAGCATTATATAGCACAAATGCAAAACACTGCTGTTTCAGCACAGCACGCTTATGAATGTATGACTGCAGCACCTCAAATGTACATGGATTAAAAACAGTACTTACTGTGGGCAAAGCAACTTCATCTTTTCACAGAGGCACTGTATATAAACACTTCCAGTGTCTGTACAGCGATAGCACTTGTAGCGTTCCACTGTAGCCATGCCAACCAGAATATCAGCCTCATCAGGAATGGAAATCAGAGGAGTAACATCCATCTCAAGATGGCCAGAAAAGTCTTCTTTTACTGTGACAGGTGGGTGATCTACAGATCCTTGGCAAGCCTGGATGAAAAACAGCTTGGGTTTGCCAGCAAGAGAAGGGCAATTAGATCCACTGAAGCAGGAGACTAAATCTTTAATATTTATAAACTGATCATCAATGCCTTTTATTTTGTCTTTTTCACCATGGGAAAAAATGAAGCAAGCGAAACAGTCCATGTTACTATGATCCTTTTCACTGTATGTTTTAACTTTCTCATATATTTGCTTTGCTTCTAGATCCATGTGCTCAACTGTCTCAAACTGAAGCCACTCAAACACCTTCTTCACGGCCTCTAGGAAAAAAAGCCAAAACGCACTTGTTAAACAGTGACAAGAAAGATGCTGAAACATCAGTGTTTGTGTGATAATCAGATATTAGCAGGTGTTCAGATCCCAGCAATAAACTCACCTGACTCTTAGCCTGCAAAATTTGATTAGAAAAAACCCAAATGCCTGTTTTTTAACACAACTGGGTTAAGCATCACACTATCTAAAAAAACCCACAAACCAGGTTTCAGATTATCTAATTGGCAAAAACTAGTAAAGTTTAAATGTTAAAGCAAGCTTTAACTGTGCACTGCCTAATAATCTCAGATGCTTAAGAACAACACCTAGCAAGTTAAAGAGATAACCCTTTAGAATGACAAATTCTGCAATCTTAAGTGAAGTAGGTCCCTTACCCTGTGAGAATGATCAATGCAGCAAGAAGGAAGGGAGAGTAACTCTCTAACAAATGCTACGCACACTTATCATCAAATGTAGACTAAATGGTTGTGTGGGTAGTCAGAAAGTAGCTGGGAAGCAAGCAGCTTGTAGACAGGCTGGATGGAGTTCAAGTACCAGTGATGTGTGCTTTCATGAAACAGATTTTACTTGAAGATAAACTTTTGTTTATCTTAAAAGTGACTCTTGCAAGAAGACAGTCTTTAAAGAAAATTATAAAGCGGTAGCATTTGAGCATTAAAGAGACTTTCAGGACTTAAAAACTTAACTCCATAATAACTAAGAATTAAAAATAACCAAAAAGTGAAAAGGTGGAATAGTAATCCCTCCTTCGCTATTTGGATGATGCTTCTTACTTAGAACAGAAAACAGCTCCTTCTTTTAAGCCATTAGCTGAACTGTTGGAAGTGGCACGTGTCTGATTTCTACAGTAACTGTCACTCCAGTTACTCTGGAGGCAAAGGAACTCAGGTGGACATGATTCTTCTTCACAGGAAAGCTTAGATAATTCTTTCAGAGAATTACCAGAGGAGAAAGCCAAACAAACCAGTAACTGGATTAAAGAAGTATTTACCTCCATCTTCAATTGTTCCTTGTCTGACTTCACACACATTTTGAAAATTGTAGTTGTTAAGAATCACACAGTAACCATGAGGGTTATTTTTCATTTTATATGATTCCACAGGCTGTAGAAACAAGGAAAGCAGATAAGAAAGCAGTGCCAAGCATCCCAGAGAGAAACATGCTAAACACCGATTGTTGGCTCTTCATGTCCAAGCGCAAAAAAAATCATGAGGGCCAAGATACAAGAAAGGAAAAGCCTAAAAATAAAAGCTAGCTACAGGAGAGAGAAATCTGCTTTGTCTTTCTGAATCCTCCCTCTCCTTTCACTCTGTGGTTAGGATATGATTTTGGCATGGGAGAAAGCAAGTATTCAGAAAGGTAAATTTACATGTGCAGAGGAAAAGTTCCTGCACCTTACCGTTCCCCCTGAGAGTCCTGGTGGGTTTCTAGTGAGGTAGCAGATTGTGTTGTACCCTTCCCATCTGTCCACGAATATCCTGACCAGGACTTCAATGTCCCAGTCTCCATTATTCTTAAGATCAGTTTTCTTCACATAACAGCTACTCCTTCATTTCTTGCCTAAAAGATTGCTGACAATCAGACCCTCAATAAGGAACAAGGGTTGGTCTTATTTTGAAAAGAGGAACTGTTACAAGACCTACATATAAAGCCAGAATCCCTTCCTTTCAGCTCTTCCACCTGCTTAGTCTTAAGAATTTATGTTCCCCCCTCCCAGAAGTTGGATAAATACTTTAAAGGTAACCTTGAGGTATTTCTCACCAGGTGTCGTGTCTCACTCTCTGCTGTTTGTCTTGCTGGATGCACAGATACAGGCACTGGATAGTGGAGTTCTTCCTTACAATCATTTTCTAAAAGGGAGAAGACAAATAGAACATTTTAGGTTTAAAAACATAAATCTTCCACTGTGCATATTTCAGCACTCAAAAAAAAAATAGTACAAGGAGTGAGCTGGAGAGTGGTTCCCACACCACTGAGACACCATCATTCTGCAGAGCTGGGCCAAGCAGGGTTCCAGTTTCACAGACTGCCAGTTATTGAAGCTCTGTAGAGCTGTGTTGTTCTTCTCTGCTCTTTTACTGGTAGCAAGATCCAGAGAATAAAGGGCTGAATGTGAGTAAGCACCCCAGGCAAGCCATTCACTACCATCTCCATTATGGGATATGTAAGCAAAAGAGGAGATGCATTTTTGTACAGTGATACACAACAGCTAGTTCATTTACTTCTGATGCCATTGTTTTGTCTCCAGAGAGCTCTATTGTTTAGGTGGACACACCAAAGACGCAGAATACCAGTATAACATAAGATCTCCTCAAAGCAACAAAACACTTCTTTGAATACAAGTGTCTGAAGTAAGTGAAGAAATCAAACCAATGACCTTGAAACAAAGGAAACAATTTTTTTTGCCCTTTTACAAGTTACACATGTGTTTAAATGGAATTTAATTGTCAGGGCATCAAGATCTGTAAGACACATTCTTTTTCTGCTTATCAAGGGGGACAAAATAATAATAGCAAGACTAAAAATACATTCCCCTGACAAAGGGCTTGGCAATTTTCTTCTGCTCTTTTACAGACACAAGCACAGGTCAGCACTGCAAAGACATGCTGGGGAAACTGGCTGATATCTCTGCAGGGAACTGCATGGGCTGCATTGATGTGTCTAAGGAAACACGTGACCGGAGTCATCCGAAAGGCTGTTCTGAGGAAAAATTTAGTAAGCCTCAGCTGTTGTTGGTTGACACATCCTGTTTCCCAAAAAGGGAAGATCCATTTGTGATGTGAGAAGTCACCACCTCAGCTGCAACAGCCCAGATACACTTAAGTCTTTGAAATCTCACATCTGGTACAGAAAGTTAATTGGTTACACGCTAGCTAATGGTTACAAGTAGCCGAAAACTTCAGAAATCGCAGGTACCAAGAACCACTCTGCCTATCCTAGGATGCTGTTAGGTCTCTCTTTTGCCTCTGGACACCTAAGCTGCCATGGATGAAGCCACAAAAATCACACACACACAAACACACACACACACACTAGCTCTATTCTTAAACAACAGATTAAATAATTTACCTTTTTTTTGTTCTTCAAAGTTAACAATTTTTTTCTTTATGTCAGCTCTAAATCCCTTTAACATATCTTTCAGCATTGACAGGTCATCTTCTTTAATTAATACTTTTCTTTCCATTTCCAGAAAGACCTTCAACATTGACTGGTAAAACAAACACACATAATCCAAACTCATACAGTGACCGTCATTAACTGCAGTATCAGGCACTTCTGGACCAAGCAGAAGATAACATCATCATTCCCAGAGACTGACCAGCCAAAGATTGGGTTTTTTTTCCCCTTCAAACCTCATTAAAACAAGGGGTGGGATGAAATGCAACCAAAGAAAAACATCACTGATCATTATTTACAATACAAGCATTGAACAAGCTCATCAGATCTCTTAATACTTTTGTGGGGGAGTTAACAAAATGCTGTTACCCCAAATTACAATAGAGGAGCAAATTTACCCAGTGGCACACAAAAATTAACAGCTGAACTCACATTAAAACTTGATTTTCTGTCTCCAAAATACTGTTTTTCTTCCAGCAAACATCATTCTTCCTAGATATAGCAGATGTACATCTTATAAATGCCAAGCAAAGATGAAGGGAAGAGAATGATGGATTTTGCAAGAAGAAAAGATTAGGGAGACAGGTGATGGTGGGAAAACAGGAAACAGAAAGCAAAAAAAGGGCAGAGAAAAAATACAATGAGGAAAAAAGGGTCCATTCTTTAACACAGCACCTATCAGCTTACATCACAGTTATTCCAACAGCAGATATAGACAGAGCAGACTGCTTTCTCCTTCCTTTCTGACAAGCCTTAGCAAACTCTTGAACTAGCCTTTCAAGAAACTTAGCGAGATCTCTTTAGCAAGAACACTTTGCATACAGCGTTATCCTGGAGTTTGCTGTCGGGTATTCGTTTTTGGAGCAGGAACTTCATGCACTTTACATCTTCTGGAGGCAAGTCCTCTGCAATTCCATACAGCAGTTGCCTGGCAATAAAGCATAGAAAAAGCTTAATTATGAAAGTTATGAGAAGTAAACACCACAATTACACATGTGAACTGCAAAATGTAAATTTCACAACAGCACATTGTGGTGTGGCAATAAATACAGTTCTGCTGGGATATCCATAAAACAGCAGCGCAGACAGAAAACAAGACAGTACACAACAGAACTGTTGTACATTTTGCATGCAAAGCTTGAATACTTCTCCGCTTACCTGTAGGCTGACACTTTTGCCCTGCCTGGGATCTGAAGCTCCCTCTCCATCTCCTGTCGGCTAGAGCCCAGCTGGGTTTCCAGGAGGTCGATCCGACTGATCCGGTAGAGCAGCTCCTTAAGGAAGGACAGGTTCCCCTCTTCGATCATGCCTTTCTCCTGCAGTTCTCTCAAGAAGGCCTTGGGCTCCTGGATGGCTTCCAGCTTCCTCATGGAGATGTGCCCCACGCTGAGGAACTTCATAGCCACAAGGTCATCTGCTACCAAAGCCTCAGAAATGTCAAAAAGGAGTTTGTAGAAGTTCGTACTCATTTCACATCAAGATTTGGATCTAAACACAAACAGAAGTTGGTTTGTCTGTAGGAGTAGGGCAACACATGATTATAAAAGGTATCACATCATTTAGAAAAGCCTAAAATAATAACATGCAGTCAAAAATACTTCAGTGGAGAGGCGCTGTCTTGCTATCATATGTTTGATGCTCAGCTGCTGTTTTAGTTTTGGTTGGGTTTTTTTAGGTTTGATCCTGTTTGGGAGCACGAGCCACTTGCCAGTCTCAAATACAGGCTACGTGGTAAATGAGACTGCCAGGTTTTACCCCACAACAGAGGTAAAGGTTTTACATCATACAAACCTAAGAGTTCACATGAGTAAGTCTTCTAAGCTATCTGGCTTCTCCTTTCCTTATACACTGTTTCTGACCTTGGCCAGCATAGCTAAAGCACCTCTTCCTGCTTTGGATTATCTGCATCAAATCAAACTCAGTTGCCAGCTCTCAATTTCTAATATTCAAATAAAATACAGATTGTGCCAACCCTTTTAAAAAGACAGGAGAATTCATGTCAAACTTGTTCTGTTTCACGAAGCATCAAATACAACCTCCCTTTCCCACCACTGCCTCCATCAACTTCAAAATTATTAAGCTTGGCTTATGGACTCAACTCCTAAGCTCAAGAGAAAGTTAGAAAATACCAAGTGCAAGCCTTCCAACTATCTCACCCTGACACTTAAAAGGCCTGCCTCTACTGCCTCTCTACTAAGAGAACCATTTGCCACTTTATTCCCTCTGCCTTAAAGCCAAGACACCCAGGAATCTCTGAAGAGACGCTCTGTGGGAATGCATTCAGTAGTGGTCTCTTGTCCCACTGACCTCACTGGGACACAGAAAAGCTGACAATAGCAAATCAAAATTTCCTGCTCTGACATTACCAGAATGTTAGGCATTTTTAAGTTACTGTTAGTGCAAATATTTTAATACCAGGCCTAATAACTCCAAGGATAGCCCTGCTGAACAACTGAATCAGTATTACTGTTAGAAAACCAAACCAACCCACAGTTGTACTACCCTCTCCTCCAAAGACCCCTCTGCAGCAAAGCAGCTTTTTTTGGCATGCCCTTGGTCAGCATTCTGTTAGCAAGAGTGAACATACAACTGAATCTTAAACCTTTGTCCATCAAAACCCTGATAAAATAGCAAAACATGCATTGTGATAAAACGTGATTCATGCTCTGCCACCAAATACTGTTTCCTTTCAGTTCATTCAAACTGAACTTTTAAACAGACTAGAATCCATGCCATTCAGCCTGTAACACCACAAAACCACTAGTATCTGAGTGAATCATACGTGCTTAACCTCACAATTCAATGATCTCAGATCTGACTGTATTATTTCTATACCCACACAGGAAAAAAGAATACTTTCTTGGTACCCAGTTATGAAATTATCTTCTTTCTCACATAAATCATGTGTTTTGTTTAAGATACAAGGCATGTGCTTATAAAAAGTCAGTCTGTCTGGTAAAGGGAGTTTTCACTTTTATTTCTCAAAGGCTGTTTCAAACCCACAGAATTATTGCAATTAGAACAGATGTGACACCTACATTCTCTATTTAAGCCTGTCTGTAAATATAGGCAGCACACTAAAACAATGTTCAATTGCTTCTGTCTTTTTCTCCCACTCTACTAAATTAAAGACACAGCAAGCAAACTGTTTAATACTAATACTACTACTAAAAATAATTTCACATCACTTACACAGAAGGACAGGCTGGAGAACTAAGTGGAAGGCCTCTGAAAAAAATGAGTGTCAGAATCTCTATAGAGTTCCTGGAAAAGTTCGTACTATGGTCTATGTTGTCACATGACTTACAAAAAGTATGTTGTAACAAAGTAACAAGAGGTTGTTAATGCAGCAGTTTCCTACTCCACCTATCCTCGTTCCAGTTTCAGGAAGTTTTTACAGCACGTATGAGAAAAAATTACAAACAAGCCATAAAAGTCACCAGCTTTTGCTTTTTTTTTTTTTTTTAAGGGAACACACCAAGCAACATAGCCTCGGCTTTCTAGCAAACAGCATAGCTCAGTAATATTTGCTCCCATACCTAAACTCTAATTAGAAGACAGTGAGCAAAGGGTGAATCAGTTTTATCTCCCAATTTAAAAGTATCTCATTGCTGCTGTCCTGCTGTGTCACAAGTTAGTCCATTACTTACCTCCTGTCTCTGAAGTCCCTCTCCAACTCAATTTTTAACATGCCTATTTTTCTTTCTTTTCCCCCACTCTCCTAAATTAAAGACACAAGCAGCAAACTGTTTAATACTAGTATTACTACTACTACTAATTTCACATCACTTACATGGGAGGACGGGCTGCACTTTCTTGGATGATTATTTCCTAAATTATGAAAAAGTCAACTATTAGTACCAAATTCAGTAGCAGTGAGTACAGGGAACTGTAAGGCGAAACATTTCTTTAAAATTATTGACATAATATACTTCCCCATTTAAAGTGAATTTAAGTGGTAATAATTAATTTTTGGCATTTTCACCCTCTCTGAAGTATAGAACTCTGCCTCCAATGATAAGGTTCCGAGTATGACCTGCTGGCCACCACTACTTTCCTTGCAGCAGAAAATATATGATTAGCAATCAGTACAGCTACCAGACACTGAGGCTTGTGAAGTCATCATTATGAAAGGAGACAGCTAGGAGAGCCAAAATCTGTTAAAATTTTGCAAGGAAAAACAAATCACTCATTGATTTCCATCCATCCATCTTTACAAACTCAAATTTGTAACATACCCTTCAATACGATGAGGTGTGCAAATTCCTCCCAAAAAGTGTGTGCTAATAACAGGTCAGAAAACGTGTGACTTTTTTCACTCCAGAAGCTGTCCTTTTATCCAAAGGCTGGGAGCAGTACAGAGGGGGACTATCTGATCTTCAGGTCCAAAATGGTTCTGTTTCTGTGTCATCCATCCTTCAGCATCTCTCTCCCTGCATCAGTTCCTCTGTCTTAACTGAATCAAGACTCCAGTTTCAGTTTGAAAGACGAAGCATGCAGAGAATCAGCACTGTGAAAAGTATTTGCAGACAAAACCAAGCCCAAGTTGGCTCTTTCTAGATATAAGTTTCTCCCATCATGCTCCAGTTTCAAGGACCAGCCCTTCTGGCACTGCTCTTCCGCATTTTCTTTTCTGTTTCACTTCTTCCTCTCTCACCTTTCCCCAAAATGTTCCTGTCCTTTGTTAACGTGGTCTCTCCAATTTTCCTCAGCTCTCCTGCATCCAAGTTTTGTCCCTTCAACTTCCTCTGGAAGTGTCGCAGGGACCCAAACTATTCCTTGTGAAGCAGCCTGTCAAAAATTCATCTCTCCCACAAAGGCTGGTCTTGAGGAAGCAAAACGCTAAGGCTACTTGACTACTCAACTACTGTTGTGACTGTGGCCTCTACTGGCACAAGGCAGGATAGACAACTCCTGCACAAAAACTGAGTCAGGAAGGACTGGATACCAGAGACTTGAAAATGTAACAAACCCCACTTTAAGATCATGATCTACCCAAAATACAAACTTCACAGACAAGACTTTTACACTAGTTCCACTTATATCTGCCTAAGCAAGGCCTGCACAAGTCACAACCTTTCTTTAATTCTGTAGGTGGAGAGCATGCACAAGCGCTCTGTAGATGCTTCTGTACAAAAGAAAACCAATCGCTTCGGTTTGTTTTGGGCTGATTTCTTTCTCGCACAGCTCTGCATTACCACAGATTACACAGTTAAGCAATCTGCATTACGCAGTTACACTGAAGGTGTATATTTACACCTTGAAGGAACAATTTAATATCCAAGTTGCATAAACCCCACCCACTTTCCCCAAGACTTTCATACTGCTACCTTAAAATACACCACAGGAGATCACGTAGAAACATCCAACAACATTGCTGAATGGCAGATGCAGTTACAGTGATAAGCTTACCCCACCTTTGGGCTTGCGCTGACAGAGTATCGTGGCACACCCCCAAGTATTACAGTGTGCAGCCATACATGCACAACCCTCAGCACACTCAACCAAAACATCCACACTGAATAGTAAATATAAATCACAGCAGTGTAAACTGTGTTTGAACAAACATTATCAGTGAGGGAGACTTCACCAGTCTTTCATATTTCACAAGTGGTGGATCCCTCTCTCCAGGGAGCTCAAGGCAGAAGTCAGCTTAGGCTCTTCTGACTGCCTTTTACTTACTTACGATTTCACTTGAGATTATCTACACGGAAGTCTCTACAGAGAAAGCAAGACAACACGATGATGTTCTCTGTCCACCAAACTTAAAAATGAAAAAAGAACCCACAAAACAAGGTCAAAATTGTCATGTTTACTGTGACAAAAATTCAGCTGTCACCCAAACACGCAAGAGTGCACCAAGTATGATCAGTAATTGTGAGCCAGAAACTTTGTGATTCTACTACAGTATGTCATATTTTTAAAAGGTAAACCATTTTCTATTTTGTGGCACAGATGTGACTTCAAGCGTGGCAGCTCAGAAGACTCAAAATGTGATGGGTCACACACTATCATGATAAAAAAATGACCACTATGTTTTGGCAACTGGCTGCATTTCAATGCTGTGTATGATGCAAAACCCCCCTCCTAAAAATCCTGAAGAGTGCAAGCTAAAAATTGCATTCGACAGCGCTGGACAGCCCTCTTTCAAATCTTCACCCTAACTTATGGCTATTAATCATCTATAACAACCAGTGTTTTGCTGAAATAAACTAAGTTTCACTTCAGCTTAAACCATGAGGTATTTAAAACCCACCGACTAAAGCAGTCCCCAAAAGTGCAGATGCCAGTCTGAAACAAAGATAAGGTTCACCCCAGTACATTATTTTTACCTCTCCAAGCTCTCAAAAAGAAGTATGAATTTAATGCAGTAACAACAGGAAGGGAACAGGCATACATAATAAATACTCATAACAAAACCGTGTGGCAAATTTCAGTTAACTCACAAAATGCTCTATTAGAAGCTGAAGCAAAGAGCCCTGTTTCTCATGTGGCTGCATTTTAGATCTTAAAACAAGAAACGATAATCAGAAAATTTAATGCTTAAGAGAAAATTAATTTGATAAACCTATACATATACACTACTGAATGTCATATTTCATAGTGTGCAAATCCTCTACTCTAAATCTTCTCCCAGAAGTGCTGGGCAAATGACAGTTCACAAGATTTCACAGAGGAAATACTATGTAGCGTCTTGGCTTTAATCAGTTTTGGAAAAATCTCCTGGTACACCAGGTTTAAATTAGCCATTAGATGGTACCAGTGTGCATCATGGAACAAATTACTGATCTCAGTAGTTAACTAGTTCTCCATTAAGTTAAACATAAATTAATACGAAAGTCCTTTTCCACTTACTACTTAAGCTTTCTCCGTTCCCACCTTTGTCTTTCTCTGTGAACATACCTAGTGGATTTAGAGGTGGAATTTAAAATTGATAGCCTGCAAAGTAAATCACAGTGAGCCTAAATCAGACTGTTTATCTTGGTTTAGATATGGAAGGCTACCTGCAACCCTCCTGCTGTCAGAAAAAACACTTTTGTATCTGTAGTCTTTGCAGGTAAAAAAACATTTAACATGACTGAAGCATGCTTCTCCCAGCCCTGATAACATTGAATATATAGATGATGTAATTAGCTAGCACATGGATTGTTTTAATTGTGTCTCCTCCAGTTTCCCAGTATGGAAAAAAAATTATGACACTTTGCGTTGAAGCTAACAGTTCCTCAGGATTCTGGATACCTGCCTTAAAACAGATAGTGTGGTGAATTGCATTTAAGTAAAATGCGTTGATAAAAGGATGTATTTTAAAAGCCTCCGTATTGCTGTGAAGGAGGAGGGTCTATAGGTATTGAGAATATAAGTCTTCTTGTTAAGGTATATGCTGGTAGGGGCATCTGCTTCTTTGTGCCTAAGCGGTCAACACGTCTGGCCACATCTTCATTAACTTCTGTAAGAATCGACAATATATCTTCACCCCTACAGACATAAGGAGAGCAAAAGTAAAAATAAAAAACACTTATTAATGAGCAGATGGCACTCCATTGAACACCTCCCAGATCACATAGAAGATAAACATTTAGAACACAAAAACCAGATCCTGTTCTCCAAATTTCTCCTCTTTTGTTCTCATTTGAGTCATATTAAAAACAAAAGACCTTTTCTTCCTGTCTTGCTTGGTTTAACCATTAAAGAAAAATAATGGAATAAAGTATTTTTACCTAAATCCACTCAAGAAACAGATGTTTCTGCCTTAAAGATAGGAGGTTTAGAGGATTTTACAATAAACTTCACATCCCCCAGATTATCTCTACAACACTAGCAGGGTTAATATTGTACTGCATTTATGTGGCAGTGGGAAGGGAGGAATAGCTACAGGGGTGGCTTCTGCGAGAAGCCATTAGAAGCCTGTGTCCAACAGAACCAGTGCCAGCTGGCTCCCAAGACAGACTCACCTGCAGTGGCAGCAGCATCTCCATGGTAACATATTTAAGAAGGGAAAAGAGCTACTGAGCGGCAGCAATTGCAGCTGGAAAGAGCAGCAAGAATAGGCAAAAGCAACAGCTCTGCACACTTCAAGATCAGTGCAGAAGGAGGGGAAGAAGTTCTCCAGGCACCAGGGCCGAGATTCTCCTGCAGCGCCTGGGGAAGACTGTGGTGAGGCAGGCTGTCCCCCTGCAGCCCATGGAGATTAATGGGGGAGCAGACATCCACCTGCAGCCCATGGAGGACCCCACGTCAGAGGAGGTGGGTGACCAATGGAGACTGTCTCCATGGGAAGCCTGCACTGGAGCAGGCTCCTGGCAGGACCTGTGGACCCACGCTCAGAGGAGCTCAGGCTGGAGCAGGTTTGCTGGCAGGACTTGTGATGCCGTGGGGGACCCACACTGGAGCAGTCTGTTCCTGAAGGACTGAACCCATGGAAGGGACCTATGCTGGAACAGCTCCTGTAGAACTGCAGCCTGTGGGAAGAACTCACATTGGAGAAGTTTGTGGAGGACTGTTTCCTGTGGGAGGGACCCCACACTGGAGCAGAGGAAGAGTGTGAGGAGTCCTCAACTTGAGGAAAAAGGAGCAGCAGAAAAATGATGAACTGACTGCCTTCCCCATTCTCCGTCCCCCTGCACTGCTGCAGGACAAGATGTAGAGAATTCAGGAGTGAAGGTAAGCCCAGAGAGAAGGGAGATGGGAGGGATTAAGATCTGGTTTCATTTCTCAGTATCCAACTCTGATCTGATTGGTAATACATCAGATCTAATTTCACTTAAGCTGAGTCTGTTTTGCCTGTGGCCGTAATTGGTGAATGATTCCTCCCTGTCCTTATCTCAAGTCATGAACCTCTAATTATACTTTCTTTCCCCTGTTCAACTGATAGACTGGCTTTTGCAGGCACCTGGTGTCCAGCCAGGGTCAATCCACCACAAATGTAACTTTATCAGTGCAAGCACACAAATCATCAGTTTAACTAATACTGTCCACCTCAGAATATGGGTTAGCATTCCTATGTGAATTTGCCTTTGGAGTTAAAGAGAAGGGTGAAGTTCCTCCCGTTTCTTCATGGAAGAGCTAAGCAAAGTATTTACCTTGGTACCAACAGCTGTAGCTTGCTGCACAGCGCCTGAATATACCAAGCACCCTGTTGAATATGCCGGAAGGAGACATATCCGTCAATTGTGGCCATGCCTAGGAGGAAATCGGCCTCTTCAGGAATACTTTCAGAAGGAGAAATGCTCTGTTGCACGGAAGACAAGTCTGGAATTCGTGCATCAGTTTTAACAGGGACAGCACACTGTATCTCTTTACCCTGGCATGCTTGGATAAAGAAGAGTTTGGGTTTTTCTGCCAGCTGTGGACACTGCGATGCAGTGAAGTGGGACATGATTGTGCGGATTGATACAAGTTCCTCATCTTTCCCATAGACCGCTCCTGACTCTCCATGAGATAGAATACAACATATAAAACAGTCCCTGTCTTTGTGATCTTGCAACTGCTGCCAAGTTTGCATGAGTTTTTTAATCTCCACAGATGTCAGATCTGTGTAAATCCTCACATCCAGACCAAGCCATGTGAATACTCGCTCCAGTTCCTCTGTAATTTAAAACAAAGATAAAAAGAAAAACTGAGGCACTAGTAAACAATTTTATAAAGTCACTATGCAAACTAATCTGAACCAGGAAAGACCTTACACCTTCTGCAGATTCACCCTTATACTATATAAAGGGTATATATATATAAACTTTAGTATCAACTAAAAGTTAACTGGAATAAAAAAAGATGGCATCAGCTCAGAGTTCCTAGGCTTTTCTAGAAAAGTTTCAGAAAATATAATGACATTTTATAGTGTATAATGACACAGTAAGTGAGCTCACAAATGACACCAGGAAATATGAGGAGTTCCCCCACCAGAGCTTCAGTTTAGATCTTTCAAAACCTTCCTCACATCATTACTTTCCAGTTGCAGTTTGGTGAAACTAATATTAGAGTTTCATATACAACAGATAAATAAAGGAACAGAATAAAATAAGAAGTATGCACAGAGTTGCTTGATTATGGAATTTTGCATTATATGATGTAGAATGATGGCTTACTTTAGTTTTAGTTATTATAGATAAAGGGTAAGTAAAGAGATTCACAAAATTATTCAAGAATGATCCAACTACATCAGAAACTGTGGTTACTTCTCCTTTAACCCTTTCTCCCCTAGGACACGCAAATGACAAATTAACTTATATCAAACACTTTACTCTTTAAGAATATTAACTAAAGTACAGACAATAAAAAAATAGAGCAATATTTGACAATCAACTCACATAGAGAAACAGAGACTTATCTTCCAAAAATCTCACTTCAGTAACTTACCAGCATCTTTGAAAGAACCCTTCCTTTCACTAAGAGACTTATTGAATGTAACATTATTAATAACAAGACAAAATCCTCTGTGTGGTCCATCCATTTTGTAGCTTTTCATCTTCTGTAGAAAGGAGAGGAAAAAAGCTTACAGCCTCAATTAATTTATTTAACTTGCTCCCATTTCCTTAATATGCCTCAAAATTGGCATCCAAAAATCAGAGGCACCTAAGACTGCATGCTACTTTTGAAAAGTTGCAACCCAATTATGTGTCCTTGTGTGAAAAGATATGGGTGAAGCCTCAAGCACACTCTGTCACCATGCTATCAAATGACAGAGGAAGGGTTTGGCAGCTGGGTTGGCCATCTGTATGAAAAAGGGAGGATTCAGCAGCCAAACTCCGCAATCTGAACTGGTGGTGGGGACAGAAGTCTCCAACTGTTCCCAAGGTCATGACAATGTTTTAACTTCAGATGGCAGAGGGTTCACAACGAACCTATACAACATTAGACACCTGAGCTGTTTTTAAAAAAGCAGCGATGAATACGTGGAGATAGTGGCTCACACTGATCCACTGAAAAGGCATACAAGCAGAACAGAGATCTCACAAGTGCATAAACCTGCTACGCTACCAGTTTTGCTAAGACTTAAAAAGCCACTTCCCACTCTTAAGAAAGAACATTTTAGAAACTGAAAAGTCACCAAAACTTCAGTGACCATCACCATCTCTTCAAGTTCAACCTCAGATTGAAATCAAAAACTTTCACCACACCAGCTCCTTTCTGCTGAAAGAACAAAATGAAGGCAGCACTCCAAGCTCCTGCAACCGTAGCAAGAAGTACCTTTGCTACAGCAGTCTAAAAACCAGTTTATGAAAAGATATGTTATAGCACAGAACATCAAAAAATTAAATAGCTATAAAAAACCACAGCAACTTGCTTCCTCAATATCCATGCCAGAGAAAAAAGCCAGGGGGAGAATCAAGTGGTTACACTGCTGTGCAAGGTTAACAAGTGTACACAAGACTTCTAAGAAGGGATCTCACAAAAGAGGTATTTTCTGCTGTACCAAGACCTGTGTTTTACTGAGGAAGATTGTTAGAAGCCTGCAGCAGCTTACTAAAAACTCTTGCCTTCTTTTATTCTTCTCACAAGGTCTTTGCATACTACCCCTTGTGACTTAATTTCAAGATGCTTTCACGCTTTTTCTAAGCCAGATTTAGAAAGAGAACTGTGAAGCTACATTTTTGTCTTGCACATTCTGCTGCCATCTCCAAAATGCACAACTTAAGAAAATGCCAATGTTCTGCCTGTAGCAGGAAGATAAGCAGGTGCACTAATGTGTGGATAATGTCAAAGGTATTTTGCCTGTTTGGCTTCCACCACACCTTCCAATATTGATAAGTTTCTGATCTCCAAGGTTAAAATATTTTCTGAAACATTCCAGTTGATGAGACAATTCAAAAAACTTCATGAGACATGCAGACATCTCACATGTCCTTGCATGATCAATATCATTACACACCTAGACCTCACACACCCAGGTATTCAAAAAGAAAAGGATTTAAGAGATGGTCTCAAACCTTGAATTCATTTTCTGCATTGCTGAGCTCTCCAGGTGGCTCCAGGTTTATATCAGAGGCGCCTTGTGTAAGACAAGCTGCTTTGTTATCTAGAAAAAAACCAAACTCATCAAACCAAAACAGCACAGGTATTTATGAAGAGAAATCCAATATCGGTGGATGTAGCAAAAAGGAGTTTAGCTATAATAAGTATTTTTTGTATCTGAAATACTGTTTCATTGAAAGGAATAATTCCTCCAAGATAGCATCATCACGTCCAAAGGACCTAATCTGAACACGTCTCCACTTATTTTTATTATATATATTATTTTTGTGACAAAGGCAAGGTTTCTATTTTTATTGGCATTGTGGAACAAAAGCATCCATGGTATAAGGATAGACTCTGAGACATTCAAATTAATTTTTCATTTGGAAATCAGCTTAGAAATAAACTGTCTTGTAAGAAGGATCTGCAGTGTTACTATTGAAACTCCTACCAGAGATCTGCTTTGTTCCATTTTGTTCCCGAATCACTAATACCAACTCTCAGACTGACATTCAGAGCAAGGCTGCATTGACAGAGCTTGAAAGAGGATAAGAGTTGACAGATGTACTGCTACACTTTGCAGCTGGTCTATTTGATGTGGAGTCATGAAGATGAATGCAAACGACTCACTGTTATTTGTACAGAATCTTTTCAGAGAGCTGATCCAAAAATGTATTTATTGCTGCCTCATTTACTTCTCCTTCTGAATGCTCAAAAATCCTTGTCTCCTTTTGTACAATTCATACGCTATTTAATGCGTTCAAAACCATCCATCTTTAACATGCAACAATCCCAAGCTCATCAACGTAACAATCTACACAGCAAAAAAAGTTAGAGGTGAAGACCTGCACCCAAAAAATTAACATCACAGTTATATAAACAATTGGAGTGTCTAATTCTCTTGTCCTCCCAGGGATATTTAAACAGAAAACTTGTTTCTTGTTTTCAGGAAAGAAATAATTTCTTTGCTTCTAATCAGACCAGCCGTTATTTCACTTTCCAGAAAACGCATTAGTTTCTAGTAAGTGACTGGCAAAATACAAAGGATTTGCCAATTTTCTCTTGCCTCCTTTACGTAAGAACTGAAATCCTTCAAATCATATGTGCAGGAAGAAAAACAGCCTTCCAAGAAGACAGTAGGGTGTGTTGCATTTATCCAAATGCTAGAAATTTCCCAGAGAAAGTAAAGGGATGCAACATTAAGCAAAGAAAATAAAAACGAATCATACTTTCAGAAATTCTTACCATTGATATTAGAACCAACAGATTTGATCGAGGTCTCCTGTATTTTGAGTAGGGGGAATATCATGTTAAAAATCATTATTATATGTAACAAGTTTTCACCACAATTTTAGCAAAATAGGCTTAATACAAAGTTTTCTAAGCAAAGAGTAGGAAAAATACTGAATTCCTAAGAACAGTAAAGCATTTAATAATGAAATTACAAAAGGTTTCCCAATTACAGCAAATCTCACAAAGCTGGAAATAACCATCTTTTTTTCTGAAGGATAAAGGGAAACAGCAAAGAATTTTCTTTCACTTCCAAATGATCCTCTCACTGTAGGTATATGCAGTCACTATAAACAAAATAAAGGTCCCAACATGGTCCTATAACAATTCTCTTGGATAGTGAACTCTATAAAAATATAGAGTTCCTAGAATTCTATAAATTGTTCTAACTAGAAACATCTTCTAGCAGTAACTGTCAATGGTTTATTATAGAGCACGGAAAAAAAAGTATGAGCTCTCATCATTTGAAGGACAAATCAAACACAATCATCAGGATTATGGAAATACTCACTTATTCTTTTAAAATTTTTTTAAATCTATGCTTCTTTGATAATACTACATTTATTTTCTTACTGTGCCAAGTGCCATGCCTGAAGGCTTCCCCAAATCCTGGGGACATGTAGAGCAGATACAGCTCAAAGCAGAAGTAATGCAAACCCTTCTAATATGAATTAGCTCGCTTTCCTCAGCCCTTGTCTACTATAACTTCACTGCTGGGAAGTATCCTTAGAAAGATCACTGGTTTTCCTCATCCACAGCTGGACTGACACCCCCTCCTTTCCTCTCCTTTTTCCCAAAAAAGAGATCAGTTATAGCCCTGATAAGCTTCCCAGTGTGATTCCTTGTGCTGCAAGAGAGGTTTCACTGATAAAGGGCTGGTACACTGAAAAACTGAGAGTAGTCATGCTTACCCTAAGTCAAGCACTTTTTCAGTTTCCCATGCTCTGCCAGTGAGAAGGGACACAAGAAGCTGGGAGGGAGCACAGCCAGGACAGCTGACCTGAACTAGCCAAAGGAATAATCCCTAACCCAGAACATGAAGTTCAGTATATGAACTGGGGGGAGTTGGCTGGGGAGTTCTTGTTCAGGAGCAGGCTAGGCATCAGTCAGTAGGTGGTAAGCAATTGTGTTGTGTATCAGTAGCTTTTCTCAGGGTTTATTCCTCTCTCTTTTTCCTGTTTTTATTGTTATTTTATTTCAATTATTAAATTGTTCTTATCTCAACCTATTTGTTTTACTTTTTTCTGATTCTCCTCCCCACCCCACAAGGCAAGGGGGAGAGGAGGGAACAAGTGGCTATGTGGTACTTAGTTGCCGGCTGGTGTTAAACCATGACACAGCACTGACTATCCCATTCTCTAGAAGGCCCCATCTAGCTTTTTTTCTCACTCATCTCTCTTTTTAACACCATTTTTCCCCCCAATCTGCACATGACCAATAGTATTTTTGGCTTCCACTATTTGATACTATATGCAACTGTATTTCTTACATGCTGAAACAATATGCTTGTTCCGTTCCTAAAACAAGTAAGAAGATTCAGCAAAAACACAGCCAGTATGGTTTCAAAATAAAGGCAAAAAAACCCCCAACCCCTTAAACCACTAAAATCCAAGCTAGCAATATGTACTGCAGTGTACCTGTGAAAAAGGGAATACTTTGATGTCTCCAGGGTGAGACAGTGAAATTTCCTCAATGGGCAGAGTGTTCTCCTGCTGAGGCAGAGACACTAAGAGTGGAAAGAGACAAAAAGAGAGAAGACAAGTGCCTTTGAGTTAAACCAGTATGAATCTGCACATCAGGCAGATGTGTATCACTGCTTACTGAGAAATATATTAAAATAGAATGCAACTTTGAAACACGCTCAGAAAGCATGCAGGAACGGAACTCACGAAACACTGAGTGCTGTTGCAAGTAGCTTTGCATTTCCCAGAACTTGCTTCCCAGTGCTTAAATAAATAGAACATTTTTCCCAGTATGCTTATAGTCACTTCAGGATGCTAAATGAAGGAATATTACAAACTGCAGTATAATCGCTGATAATATGTATCACACATTTAATAACAAAGCCTACCACTTCAAACACACATGCACACAGTTTGCTTCACTATCTTATTAACAGGCAACTGCATTGTCGTAGTGTATATTCTTAAATCATTTCAATACTATTCATAGGGAAATGGAGAAGTGCAACATAACTATAAATAGATTTTCAGTTTTCCAGCCTGTTCTGTATGTGCTGGACTGCTCTATGGGGCCTCAGATGTTACAGTATGTCCCTACTGGAGTTCAGATAGGAAGTAAAACAGGCTAGAGACTGTTAAGACAAATTTGTGCGTGAAGATGTGTGATCCCTCTCTAGCTCCTGTTCCAGCAATCCAAACAGGACCTTGAGGTTCAGTTGCCCAAGCCCTTCTAATGCTTCCTGCATTTTAGTAAATGTACTTCCTGACTCTGAATTTCTCACCTTTTGCCCTTTTGTAGCAGTTTACTCTTTCCAGGAGATTGGGTGAAACATGCATAAAGATTTCCTCCAGTATCTGTACATTGCTCTCAGTTAAAAGGCTCTGTTTTTCCAATAAAATCAGTAATTCCAGAGCAGACTTGACAGCCGAAAAGAGAAAACAAAATACAGAATATGGTTATTGCTCCTTAGAACTCAAAACTTACACTAGTATCTGCTTTGCTTCCTACCAACAATGTCCAAAGGGTCAGTTTTACATCACTATGGGAGGTGGAAATATTGCTCCACAGAAAGCTACTGGCTGTGTTATTATTTGGTATGGTTTTGTTCTAACATTCACCCAAACCATTTTAATGACTCTTGGCTTTAAGAAGGCTTCATTGCTGTGAAATGGTACCAATGACATACAGACATGAATCTCCTTTGCAGATGGCTCAAGTCAGGTGAAGATTTGATTTGCCATCCTTTCATGATCTGTGGACTGCTAGTGACTGACCTTGGCACAAATCACCAAATTCCATACTTATCTGTCAACAGAATCCTCCTTGCTAACCCTACAAATACTGACCAGCCTAGCTGCAGATTATGCCCTATTCTGCCAAATACTTTTCTCTTCAACCTTTTCCTCCTATTTCCTCCCTGCTTCTTCTGTTCTCACCATATACATATTTGTCTCTCTTCACATACCAGAGTTATCCGTCGCTTTGGAAGACAGTTTTTCAGGAGGAATATGATATCCTTCAACATGTCATTGGTGATGTTCTCTGACAATTCATACAGCATCTGCCTGTAACAGAGATCCATTAAGATAAAAGCAGAACAGAATATGGTATAGAAACTAAAAGCTATCTGAGACGTTAAAAATGGAAAGGGAAAAGTGTGGCACAGATGGAAGTAACGGAGAGAGCAGAATCCTGCTGCAAGCTTACCTGTAAGGAGACACTCTTCCCTTCTCATGCAGACATTCCCGCACTCTCTCCTTGGTATAACCAAGTTTCTTGAGCAAGGAATGACATTTAATTGTGTATAAGAGTTCAGCTAGTAGGAAAGTATCTTTCTCATTCAGATATTCTTCAGCCATGAGAAGCTCAAAGATGTCCACTGCTGACTTCACCCTTTCTAGTTTTCTGAAGGGGAGAAAATCAGTACAGAGAAATTTCAAAGCTGCTACATCTTCAGCCACCAGACTTTCATCAATGAACAGAAGCTGCTGATGGAACTTCAAGCTGACATCATCCTCCATGTTGCTGGAACCAATGGTCTCCCTAACAGAAAGCAGAAAGCAAACGCTAGTAATACTTGAATCTTCAATATAATAATCCTTGTAATAAGATTTCATCCAACACCTGTTTGGATGAAATTCTCTGCAGAAGGGCAGTTCCCTTTAAAATAAATTTGTAACTTATTTCTTTCTCCAAACACAAGACAACAACGAAGACCAGATTTGGTCTTTGAACAACCCAGCTCTAAATTTGAAGTCAGCCCTGCTCCAAGCAGAAAGCTGGGCTACGTGACCTCAAGAGGACCCTAGGTTCTATTGTTTCCTTCAAACATCTCCCATGTTCATATCTTTGCTTCTTTCTATTGTAGATGGAAAGAGTCCTTGCAGTTACTTATTACAGCTCTCAGTGGAGAGAGCATAGTGGTTCACACTTACTCCTTGATCTGCAGTCCAAGGGCTCATTCTTTTCTGGCTGTAGCAGGGAAGCGTTCCTAAAAGGCTTAACACCCAAGAAGGCTCCACAGCATGAAGCTGTGGAACATCTAAATACTCCCAGTCATATCTTGCTACCAGACAATATTTCACATTTGGCATAGGAATACCGTAAAGACTCCTTTATAAGTACGTGAACTAAAACCTAACAGCATTCAGCACTCAGTTTCAGGATTCCTGGGTTCTGTCAAACCTTGTTTTCATAATAGGGCATATGGACTCAGGGATTATATTTTTTATATGCCTCTGAATAAAAAATGCAAGTTTCTTCTCTGTCTCCAAGTCACAAGTCGGAGCCTGTGCACCAAAAAAATGACAGACTGCTTTTTCCAGTACTCGGTCTCCCATAGCTCAATAATTGTTCTTCGCATTCCTTCTCTACTCATATGAAGTCCCATGTGTAGTTACACCCTCTTCACTTAAGCTGTTATCAAAAAGGTTCAGATCTCAGCCTTTTAGCTATACACAGAAATTATATAACTTCACAGTAAATCAGACTTTAAATTTGTTTAGTGAAAAGCTACTTCAAAACCCTGTCCACATGCTTTAATGAACTACATTTAGTAGAATAACTTAAGTTGTATGGATTCCTGCCTAAACAAGCCTATATACTCCAGGTTCAAACTGAATTATGACTATCCTGGGCTCAGCTATAGCAGCCATTTTTCTCCTTCTTCGTAGCTGATGCAGTGCTGTGTTTTCACCTTTAGCCTTAAAACAGTGCTGATAACACACCAATGATTTTAGTTGTTGCTAAGTAATGTTTACTTCGACCAAGGGCTTTTTCAGTCTCATGCTCTGCCAGTGAGGAGGGGTACAGGAAGCTGGGAGAGACAGGACACCTGATCCAAACTAGCCAAAGGGGTATTCCATACCTCAGCACATCATGCCCAGTATATAAGCTCTGGGGAGTTACCCAGAAGGCCCAGATCACTGGGTATTGGTCAGCAGGTTGTGAGCAATTGCATTCTCTGCCCTTGTTATTTCCCTTATCATTATTATTATTGGTGGTAGCAGTAGTGGTTCTGTGTTATACTTTAATTACTGGACCATTCTTATCTCAACCCATGGGAGTTACATTCTTTCAGTTCTCCTTCCCATCCCTCCCAGAGTGGGGGGAGAAGGAAGGGGGGGAGTGAGCGAGCAGCTGCATCGCTCTGAGTTACCAGCTGGGCTTAAACCACAACAATGAAAATTAAGAATTCAGAGTAAATTCCTTCAGCTGAGTTAAAAAAAAAAATAAATTGTTTTAAGAAAACAGGGGCAAGTTTCATTGCAATTTCACAATAATTTCACTGTCAAATCAAACTGAAGCAAGAAGCAGCACTAAACATCAAGCTGTGTGGTTTGGTTGATACACTGGAGGGAAGGAATGCCATCCAGAGGGACCCTGACACACCTGTGAGGTGGGCTGATGCCAACCTTATGAAGTTTAACCATGCCAAGTGCAAGGTCCTACACCTGGGTTGGAGCAATC
>WYDI02009699.1:0-67808 GCA_009867235.2 Psittacus erithacus
CTAAGCAGTAGCTACAAACATCGGTATTATCAGTACTGTTCTCAGACTGAAAGTTAGAAACACAGTGCTGCACCAGCCACTAAGAAGGAGAAAAAATGACTGCTACTGCAGAACCCCGGACAAGAGGTTAATTACCCAGGTCATAAGCCACCTCAAATGGTTAGCAAGGAAGCATTTACACAGAACCTTCATGGGTTTTTTATACAAAACTTCTCGGTTTTTTTGTTTTAGAACCTTGAGCATTAAAGCTCAATCTTTACCAGCTAAGGGAGGTTTGGTTGGTTGATTGGGATTTTTCTTGTTATTTACTTTTTTTTTTTTTTTTCTCCAGCTATAGCTGACTCTGGGTTATGTAAGAACTCTTGGACACTCCATTCCAGAGGGCTTTTGATTTGCATTGTCATGTCTACACAAAAAAGTACTGATCTATTTCTACTATTTTGACTACCTAATGGTTTAGGAAATCAGTGTAGAGTTGTCCAACCATTGTCATAAGCTGTTAGGGTACAGAGAACTGTGTCTCTTGAGAAGCGTCAGCACAATCTTCTTCAACAGGCTGAAGATAATGGGAAAATAGTCTGCCCTAGAGTTCACTTGTGGTAAATGTAACTCATAAACATTAGACTCTTCCATCTGCTCTTTTTATTTTGAATATTAGTTTTAGCAATGTGAATGTTTTAGTTGTTCTGAAAAATACTTGTATGAGCATTTGTTTGTAAGATAAGCATATTAATAATTTCCATTTTTCTCTAACGTATTTTCACTAATGTCTTATATATGATTCCACACATAAATCCACAACATCACTTTTGTTTACATTAAAAGGGAAATTGTCTTTTCCAGTAATAAAAAGTTGTTTATGTCTTTTTTTGTTGTGTACTGGAAGATTCAGTGTAAAATGGGGATGAGGCTTGAAGATTTGTTGTAAATTAGTATCGAAATGTTTATGCGACAAACACTGGGAGGTGGGATATGCATCATTAACTTTCATTGTAAACAGAAAAAAAAAAGAAAACATATTTTCTTTATCTGACTTTCAATAAGGAAATTTTCATTCTTATTGAATACCTTAGAATGTGGTAGAAAAAAAGACATCATGAGAAATCATATTTTCATGATCATGTATTAAATGAAACCTATAATGATACTTTCATTTCACAATGTTCTCATAGTTTACAGCAAAAGATGAAAATATGAAACTGAATTTTATTTTCTTGTCACAAATGAATAATTTTATAATGAAATATGGTGGTTTTCTTCATGTATGGGGAATTATTTTGGAAAAATGGATATTTTTGTCGGTCTTATGATGCATGTTCTAGCTGCAGGTAGAATCAAAAGATAATTCATCCTATGTTCTGGGTTCAGCAGTAGCAGTAATTTTTTCTCCTTCTTAGTAGCTGGTGCAATGCTGTGGTTTTGACTTTCAGTCTGAGAACAGTGCTGATAACACCAATGTTTTTAGCTACTGCTTAGAATGTTTAGTCTGACCAAGGACTTTCTGAGCCTCATGCTCTGCCAGGGAGGAGGAGAAGCCAGGAGGAAGCAGAGACAGGACACTTGACCCAAACTAGCCAAAGAGGTATTCCATACAACAGCACGTCATGCCCAGGATGTAACTGGGGACAGTTACCCAGAAGGGGAGATCACTGCTGGGGTGGGACTGGGTATCAGTTGGTGGTGGGCTGTTGTATTCTCTTCTTTTGATATTTCCCTTGTCATTTTTATTATTGGTGGTAGCAGTAGTGGTTTATGTTATACTTTAGTTACTGAACTGTTCTTATCTCAACCTGTGGGAGTTGTATTATTTCAGTTCTCCTCCCCATCCCTTCAGGAGCTGAGGGAGGAAGGGGGAGAGTGAGTGAGAGACTGCATGGCTGGGCTTAAACCACAACATCCTATTACATGTTTTCAAGATTTTATCTCAGTTTTAGTTAGTAACTAATCTCAGATTAATCAGTTGTTTTAAATTCAGCGGAGATTTTTAAATGGCAGAGTATTTTGTCACAAGTACTAACGTTTAGTGATTTTTTACTTGGAGAGAATTACAGTTTGTGCTATTAAGAGACTCACAGTTTACATATGGTGGACATATTTGATCAGAAAAAAATGTTAGACATAAGCAAGAGGTTTGTCAATAGGTTCTGTTGCACCTCCACAGATCAAAGTCCTTCAGGGTATGATAACATTTTTCAGTTTTATATGAAGTAATTTAGGGCATAAACGTGGAGTATTTAGCCCTGGGTATCAAATGCTTTCCTTATTATTGAAACACGAGGAGAGAAGTCAAGACGTTTAGTTATTATAAGTCATTACAGGCTTCTACCATTTGATACCCTGTAAATATATTATCATAAGTATGTATAAAGGTTAAGTGAAGCAAAATTTGATTTACTAATTCCAAAATGAACTCGTAAAACAAAATTCCTGAGAAATAAAACTTGTGTTCTTTGGATGAATAAATTTACCAATTTAAACTAGCATGTGAATTTATGTTCAAGTGGCAATCTGGATTTCTAGTAATCTAGTGTGGAAACTGAGAACTGTTTCAGTTGGTAATACTATATGATACTAATGATTCCTGAAAATTCCTATTAAAAGTTCAAATTTTTTGTTGTTTACACTTTAGCTAAGCTTAAAAAATTAATTAAATTTTAGTGTCAGGAATTAGTCTTAAATCAAACTGTTATCATGTGGACTTTGCCATCAAAGTTTTCATTAAAATAATGTAACTTGACATTGTGGAAAATAAATGGTTGATAAAGCTGAAAAACAAAACAAAAACTTTTGAATTTTTTCTCTGAAAAGTTCAACAGGATCAAAATTTGTGGTTTAATGACAGATAGTCATCATGCTGTCAAGGTAGTATGCATTATAGCCCTGCTAACAATGTGGGAACAGAAAAGGGCAACATTTGCAGAAATAAAATTATGTAAGGCATGATTTCATTATCTTTTTTTTTGTCAGTTGGCAAAAAACTCTGTCAGATTAGAAAAACCTCTGTTGAAATAAATAGACCTCAGGGTATGATAGAAAATCAAAAGCAAGATGAACAAGGGATGAAACATCGTAGTTATTGGTCTATACTTATAATGCAGTAATTATCTGCTTTGTATTCCAGCTTTGTATCTAATAACAGTTCAACAATTTTCTTTAGTTAGCTAGTTGCAACTGTTTCAAAAATGGCTATGACACCATAAATTTGGCTTCTGTACTTTATTTCTTCTGTCATGCTCATACACAGATATGCATAAATAAAAATTCTACCACTTATGCGTTAGACTTCCAGCAGTCTTTAACCATTTATTTTTCAACCACAGAAGAATTTACTAACCTTTATTCTAAGTTCATTAATATTAATAAATGTTCCTAAGCTGACCATTACATCAGAAAATTGAACTAGGTAATGATCAGCCTCCCTCAGCTGCGCTTTATCTATCATTGCCTCTCTACCTGCCTCACTGCTAATTGCAGGACTTCTGTTATCTTAAGGTGTTTAAGCGTTGGTATGGGACTTCAATATATCTGAAATTAACTGAGCACTCTAATGTGGCAATTATTGATAGTTATAGTTCAGTTATCATGCAGAAAAAGGCAGAGAGAGAGAGAGAATAATTTGTGCTGCAAATTTTATGTCCTTTCTCCTGGCTTTCTGTAGGCTGTGATTTATTTCATCAGCCATGAAGATACGGTGTGACAACATTCTTTCTAGTGAATTTAGCCATTGCATAAACACTGAACACTGACAAGGATTTGTCAGTCTGAACTGATAGGTGACTACCATTTCCTAAAAGCTAGAATAAGATGTAAAATGCTCATAACACTGTAAAGAAGGTCTGTGACAATTCAGAATTTTCTCCTGGGGCCACAGGTAAGCGATGCATAGTTAGCACCACAAAAAGCCTGAAATCAGAAGGAGACCATGTGAGATTGATAGAAATGGATAAAGACTGAATGACAGAAAAAGCCATAATTTTGAATTCTGGACATCATATTGATGTAAATCACTGTTTATATGTAAGATACACAGTAATATGAAAGCAGCAAGCATGTGTTTGGTTTTCACCTTGCTGAAAAAGAACCTTGATTTCTAGACCCAAAAAACTGAACATGTTGTTAGACTTATTGAATAACTGCTCTAAAGCAAGTGTCAGAATCTGGAGATAAAAAGTTTATTGTGCAACTATTGTATAAAGTTACTGTAAGAATAGCTAGATGTTGATTTATTTGGTCATGTTATAACATTTAGTGGTGCCTATTACAGACTTTACTAATGTAGCTTATCTTGTTTAGCAAACACACACTGCTTTTCTATGATTACATTCAAATTGTAAAACTCATGTAGTAACACAGGAACTGATGAGAAAAAGAACAATTTTCCAGGTAACACTCTGGTAAGTTTTTTTTTTTTTTTCCCTTGTTTAAAGACTTATAAACAATCTAATAGATTTTTTTTTTGTTTCTAGATAACAAAATATAGCAAAAATGTTTCCATTACCTACTGAAATAGAAGTAAACACAGTAAAACCAAATTTTAACTTTTTCTTTTTTTTGGAAAAGGATAATTTTGCTTTTTTTTTAAAAAAAAAAGGTAATAGTGAACTCCAACAAAAAAAAATTACCAAAAAACTGGTCTTCCATGTAAAAAAAAAAAAAACAAACAAACAAAAAAAAAAAACAAAGAAAATGCTACACTATTTTACTAAGGCCAATTCATTACAAAACTAGGTTCATTTTGTTGTTAAATTCTTTATGATGCAAAACAGTAAAGGTACCCAGCTAATAATTAAATGATTACTCAGTGTCTTAGTATGACTACTTACTGGTTCAACAAACCATAGCAGGTGAGGGATTACGACTAGCTCTTTATGTTCTTTACAGCAGTATCAACTAAACTCGAGTTTTTCAGGACCTACCATATGCTAAGAATAGATCAATACGTATATGCATGTACTTTGAAGTTTCTTAAACCACATTTGTACACAACCATAGTACCTTTTAAAAATAAGAGTTATCAAGGTAAGATCATATTATAATTTTCTTTATAGATATTGAAGAACTTGACTCAATTTATTGATAAATGAGAAACAGGTTTTTAATGCCTGAAAGTCTTCAGAATGCATTTTTCAGCATGTTGGTAATATTGTAGTTGCTATGATGATCTAAGCCTATAACAAAGGCTAGGTTTAAAAAGAAAAACAAAATACAACAGATCAGTAAGTGAAGTCCTAAACTTATTTCTCCTTATTATATGGCGCTTCTTTTTCAAAATAATTTAAACGCTAGACATATCCCTCATGTTTTCTTTGTTCGTTTTTTTAAATGAAAGTTTGTAACACTATGTAGACAGATGGTATGAGAAGTAATATTGGAACTGCCTTGGGAATGTTGAAGATTAGGTAACAGGTATGGTACTTTTTAGCATACTAAATATGTGAAAAAGTATCAAGTGTGGATTGATCCAGCTGTGAGCTACATCAGAAGGCTCTTTCACACTGGGTGGAGGAGGACGAAAAAATGTTGTAGCTGTGAAACTGCAATAGAAAGGACTCTCTAGCAGGGACACAAGTACGATATATGGCTAAAAACAGAAGCACACTTTCTAGAGCCTGATAATCTTAGTGAAAGGTAGAAAAGCATAGTTGGAATCATCTTTTAAATAGGTATGATGTAATGAGAAAAGATGGCTCTAGCTGCAGCCATTATGAATAAGTCTTCTGGACTACAGAACCTGAAATACTGCAAGTGTTTCAGATAATGTTCTAATATTTCTAACAGTTCTAATGGCCATGTCTCAGGGACATCTCATGTATTAAGATGGGCCTGAGCTTGCACAGAGTCAGAAAGATTGTTCAAAGATGTCTGAAGTGTCTTTTGCTTGTCTTTGGTCAAATCTTTATCCCTTTCTTGTGTGGTTCTGTGGTTATTCTGAGAATATTCAGAGGGACTGAAGTACTGGTAGTCACAGCCTTCTGACTTTGAACAAATGAAGTTCTTGCATTCTGAAACTTTTACTCTTGCAATGGCTGAGTTTTTTTTTTTGGGAGGAAAGGGGGACGGATGAACTGACATCATCCTGTAGAAATTAGTGTGATAAGGAGGAAGCACTGCTGTGAAGAAGTGGTTTTAAACTCTCAGCAGAAGGCAATTCTGTGGGCTTCTACTGCTGTCACTGAAAGATGAAAAGATGTTGGGTAGCCCCAGGGTTGCAGTGGTCTGTATGGCATTACCTGAAGCTCTGCAGCGCTCTTGCCTATTTCCTTTAAAAAGAAGATATGCAGAGGGAGAGGCAGAAGCAAACTTGAATTTTATATCATCATCAAATAAGAAATGGACAGTCATCAAGGCCCAGATTTAGTAAACACTCAACCTGACCACAGTATTTTTGGTCTAGCATTCAGCTGTTACGTACTGGAAAACTTACATCAAAATCCTCTGAGCCCAATTTTCACTTAAAGAATTCTCAAGAATTAAGTAATCATTGACTTTAATTAGATTAGAATTAAGTGAGCTTTAGGTAATATCCTTTTGCAAGTGCTAGGTTGTTGGTTTTTGGGTTTGTTTTTTTTTGTCATTCCATTTGTTTCCTGCTGTTTGATTCTGAAACTATCATGCCACAAAAATAGGATCTCTTTTTGCCTGCTCATAGGTAATTGAGTTCCAGTTTAAACTACAGAAACACTTAAAAACTGGGATACAATTTAATTCTGTTCATCAGAATCTTGTCTAATTTTAATTCAAAATAGAGCAATTTAAAATAAAGAAATGAAAGGCATTTGAATGAATAATTATGTCATTAAATTAAGTATATTCTGGTTGTCAGATTCCATAATCTTGCCTGTTTATTATGCTAATAATACTGATGATTCTGTAGCATTTGGCTAAGAATTCTGATTTAAAGGTTAATATTTCCTAGGAAGCTCTTACCTCTCATACCCTATCTTCATCACAATATTCTATTGCAGTATAACGGAAACTGTGGGTAATACTTAAAAATCAGTATGACTACTGTTTAAGAGTACAGAAAAACTTCTAAAACCAGTATTTTAAAACTGTCATCAGATGCACTCTCTATCTACTGTTATATTAACAATCTAATGAAAGGCAAAGAATTATCTTTCATTATGTCCTACCTTCCTGTCTGATACCAAGAATTGTTTTACTAGTAAAGCAAGAGTTTTTATGTCTGCTTTATGAAAGCACAAAACTCCATTTGAGAAGTCTATTCAAGGTGAGTCTTTGGGAAATGAAAAGAATAGGAAATTTATATGACCATAGGAAAAAAAAAAAAAGAAAAATAGTTAAGATTTGATATTGGCTCTATAACATGTAAACAATTAGATTCAGGTGAGACCTTTAATAATATATTTTAGCTTGATATTTTAAACAGGCAATTTGTACATCCCTTAGAAGCAAGAGTCTGAAGAGCTTGCTTTTATTAAAAAGACTAATACTTCCACAATATCCATTTTTTCCATTAAACAAGATTTTGATCCTCACATTGGCTCATTCGTATGGAGAAATAGTCTCTGCTTGCTGTGTTACCAAACTTTCATTCCTGTCAGAATAACTAATGCAGACTTTACATCTTTGTTTATTAGGATCTTCATGTAATTAATGAGCCAGGTCTCAAAATGCATATCTACCCCCACCTTTTAACAAATGCGTAACTTTTGGATACGATATCTCTGCAATTAAGTTGTTATTCATTTCTGTGCTATTTGATAATAGCACTTAGACGCAATCTATCATTGACAAAACTGAAGATGATAACCCTGGAAAACAGGACATCATTAGTATTTTTGCTGTGAGGATGTGAGAAAATGGAAGAGATGCAATTAATTATATCGGACACTATACCCTCTTCACAGCAGCTGGTCTGCTGCCACATTAATGAACATCTAGGATTAAAGTAGATGGTGCTGATGACAATAGTGCAATAATGTAGCTTTAGGTTGTTTTGCACTCACTATCTGCTTAATCCCATTTTTGTTACTGAAAGCATCTGATACCTCATATGTGTGAAATACATATATATATATATTCCTTTGAGAAGTTACAATGTCTTTTTTTTTTTTAGACATTTCTTCAGTAAATCAGATTATGTATTTTTCTATGGCAAATATTTTCTTCTGAACCACAGAGTTCTACTTGTGTTCCTCAAATAGATACCAATGAAGCAGTCAGTTATTATAAAGTATGCTGTTCGGGGGCTAGAGACAAGTAATTTAGCTATGTAATCACTGGTTTATTGCTATCTGGGTTTTGTCAAAAACTATGCATCAGTAGGAAGCGTTGGACATGGTGTTCTAAAGTTATTAGGAAATAAAGGAAGTAAGTAAATGTTATCATATCAATTATTATTAACATTTTTTTAGAAGATATGAAAAAGTGGATCATGGAAAAAAGTGCATTTATGTATGAAGTTACTTCTACAATACTGATAATACATTTCAAATTATTAAATTATTTTCAGATTACAAATTCCCTTTGCTCTTATTTTTCTCATGTACACAAATGCACACTCACATATGTTATAGCAAATACCCAAGAAACACATGCCTATACTTTTAGCTGGGCTTATATCTCAACATGGTATGTTGTCCTGAAATGCTGCTTGTCTCCTTCTAGTGCTTTACAACAGTTGCCAGTGTTGGCAGGATGTTAAATGCTATGTATTTTCCTATTCCCAAAGGACAGAATAAGGATAAAACTATTAAAATATTTGGAAGCAGGGGTTGATAGGTCTTCTTTCTTTAATATTTCAAAAGTAAACACATGCCCTAGCAAAAAAGAAAATTCTAAGATGGGATCATGGATATTAAAAGGTTTATGAATCTCAAGGAAAAATGCAACAGACCTCTGGGTTGGCAATGAAAATTGATATTGAGTGAGATTTACTTGCATTAAGATTTCAAAATGATTTGTGAGTTTTAGTGTCAGTTATATCTGCTTGATTCTTCCGCCTTTTTTTTTTTTAACTCACATGTTCTCAAGAAGATTCAAAAAAGCACAATATGAAAGGTCTATCTCCTCTGAAACAGGAAAAAAAATACCATGTCTATCATTTTTTTCTATATTCTCTTCTTGAGGTGAGTGAGGGAAAATTTTAGAATTCAGGTTCGTTGAAGTACCCAATACAAATAGTTTCAATGCAAAATTTAGAATAAAATTAAATGTGAGAGTGACTCAAACTTATTTCACTTTCTTGTCTTTGAAGGGGTAACATGGCAGCCCACGTATTTCAAACTAAACAGGTTTTATTCATAAGGATCATTACTTGATCAGCTTTCTTAGTAGGCAGTGGATTTTGAGGGCACATTGGTCTATACTCACTAGTATATTTTAGAATGTAATATTTTAGAAAAAAAAAAAATCTGCTTATGATCCTTATACAAATCTGATTTTATAAAAGAGAAGTAGAATAATACCCATAGCCTGTTAATTCTGGAAAGCTAGAGGTAACTTTGCAGATCTGCTAAGGAATATATCATTGGTGAGCCATAAATGCGCAAAGTAACTTCCAATTGACTGGCGTGATCAACAAAAACATCTTACTGATAGAGTTCATAAACCTTAACCTACTGCCTAGAAAAGTGCCAGGAAAGCCACTAGAAGAGACCTTTATCTGCTATGAAATCAATCTGTATTTTCTTAATTACCTTCAATATCAGTATATTCACAAGATAGTTTGAGCCAGGGAGAAAGCTGAGTAAACAAATGTACTTGAAAATAAGCAGTGCTTACAGGCAATACTATTTGAGGAGGCTACTCATCTTCCATCAAGGTTTTTTGAGCAGGGCAAAGAGAAAGCCCATTCATTCACTGCAATGCTAAGCATCAGGGAGGTGGGCTGATAAGTTACTGTCCATCAAACGCAACACTCACAGAAAGACAGGTGCACACATCTGCTCTCTATTTTCCCCTCAACTTTGAATGTCAAGAATATTGCTGCAAAGGGCAGCATTCACATGAGCGCTAGCACATAACCCAGCTTTAGCTGACTGCAACTAAAAGACATTTTATACATTTAAGTAAATTATGTAAACGTGAACATGATAGGTACGCATTAAGCACATGAAATATTACTCTTTAGAGTACGAATCAATAGATGCTTTAGGCATGAAAACATTTTTTTTACTGATGTTAGGTTTTTAAGTTCATTGTGGCCTGTCTGCATAACGTTCCAGTCATCTTCTGTTTCGATATCTCCCAAACTAATGTCAACAAGAAAATTTAACTTCTCACTGTAAATCTTAACTCAGTAACAGGAATATTAAGCAAGTTGTGTCCCAAAATAGATGACTGAAAACTTCCAGTAGATATTTTCTTCTAGTCTGATATTGTTCCAACACAAATCATAGTTGTTCTTGTTCTTCAACATAAATAGCTTTTTATACACTCTACATTCCTGTGCCAAGCCCCATATTCACAGCCTTCACTTATAATTTCCCATGAAAAGCCGCACAAAATGTTGGACTAATGCTACTTTATTCATGTCTAGAAAATAACTTTCAAAGTCTAGCATGAAATTTCTTTTTGAATCCCACATAGAATTGTGAGGGGTTTTCTCCACTTGCCTTAGCCTATGCCATTCTTTCTTTCAAAATGTGTTTCAAAGTATCTCATAGTATTTCATCTGGACTGAGAGACTTGCGCTAAAGTGATGTCTTCCTACATACACCCATACTTCTCTGCTCATATCTTTTTCCAAAATCCATATGAATTCTCAGATATCTCATTTTTAAATATTCTTCAGTCGTATCTTCCTGTCGCGGTATCATCTTCAGCTTGACAGACTAAATACAACTAATTGTTACTGACCTGCTATGTCCTGTGGCACTTCTTTTATCAGAGATATTATCCGATTAGTTCTTCCACAGTGGAACTATACTCTCCCTTTTGATGCTGTTGTGGTATATTAACTGCCTTATAACTTCAATTACTATCTCCCATTCACACTTTCAGTCTTGTCTTTTCCATTTTAAAGCATTTTGCCAGGCTTTAAACATCTTATGTTTTCCCTATAACTTTCTAAAGTATTTAACTTATATTTTCCAATTATTCATAGATTCCTTTCTTAAGTGATATCCTCCTCAATATAGCTATTAATTTAGCTAGATTTGCAGTCCCTTTTTCCACTTCTTTTCTATGGTTTTGGATAGTTTCTAACAGATTTTTAATTGAAAAAAATTCTAAGTCTTTTCTACTTCAGCACCTGAAATTCTCTAGTTCACTCAGTTCTACATTGAGAACACACACAAGAGAAAGTAAGAATATATAGCATTTCAGTTACTATATGTTTGGGAAGTCCTTAGAATCACTTCTGTTTATTCTGAAGAATAGTTTCTATATCAAGCTGGCAGTAGGATAGAACAACTTCAACATGCTGAGGTATACTACTCATTGATGCTACAACGCACACCTTATGTAAGTACTTCTGGGTTTAGTCAAAAGATTAAGCATGGCTTTGGGAGAAATATTTGTATTTTGATTTTTAATTTATGTTCAGGTTTCATGCATTACTGGAATTAGACATCTCATACTGGTTGGCCTTATATCTTTACTCATTTCTCATTGATTATGAGAAAATGCTAATTTTTATTTGGTTAAGTCCTGTGAGAACAGGGAGTATGTATACCAATGCAGACAGATCAAAAAATCTCCTGAAACATAAGTCAGTGATATCTTTTGTCTTGTTTGCTTAAATGAAAAGTGTATTGCTAACATAAAAAAAAACAGTAACCAAAAAAAAAAAACAAAACCACCAAAAAAAAAACCCTCACTCTGTCTACTGATAAAACATATTCTTCACAGTTTGCCATGGTAAATATCTGGAGGTATGTTTACCTAGATATGACCTCTTGCACGGTGTTTTATCAGATCTTTGACTGTTTTCAAGTAATACTTGATATAAAACCTGTCATCTATGAAAGTATATTTTTTTTTCTCATGTGAGCGATGGTTTTGGAAGAGTTTTGCATTGAAAACCCCACCTGCTCATGGAGACATAATTCAGAGTTCTTGCAAACGTATAAATCCACTGATGTAGCTGTAAGATTTATCTTGTTGCGACTGTCATACACCTCAGATTTTAAATGTCAAACCTGTCACGTTTCCTGATTGAAGTACTCTTTATGTTAGATACTTGATTCTTTTTCTGCTATACAATTGAGACAAGGCCATGCCAGTGAATAGCTAGCTTTTTAAAACATCACCTAGAGAAAATAGCAAAAGGTACATCTTGTACCATGGTCTGCATGTATGGCCTCCAATTGTTTATAGGCATATCCTCCAGATGAGTCACTTACATTTCTACATATTTTAATTCTGCCTACATGTTGTGGAAAGGATGCAACAGAGTGATAATCCTACTGTATACAAAACAGCCTTTAACTCAGGACATTCAGTTAAGATACAGAATGTGATTTTTTTTCTTGAGTTCTATAAACTTTATCCATTAGAGTACAATTCAAATATGTATACATAAAAACTTGAAAGTGAAAGTAAGGTGGTCCACTTTAACTTTCTAAAAAAAGTTATTTTATGCTGCAGATAGGCAAAAAAATAAAGTAAGACACACAAAGGAAGGTAAAAATAACTGAAGTACTGTAGAGGCCAGAAAAGCCATGGTAGGTAAAGGCAAGTACTGTGGAAGAACTTAGGAAATGCTGGGGGAAATTTAAGAGGAAACTTATGGATTCAAGGCAGCTATGATGTATCCAAGACAGATATTAAATGACAGGTAAATAGGGATTACAGCAATAGGGGAACAAGGTTCAATTTAGTGTTTATTAACTTCTCTGCTTATCAGATACTTTGTGGTATGTTTTTCTTAAGTTGAAATTCTTCAAAGAATAGCAAAATCATAGTTTTAGTCATTATCTTTTTCACCCGTTCTCTGTGCAAAGGAATGCTGTAAGCAGGTGAGCCTCCAGTAGCTCCAGAGCCAGGATTTCTTCCTGTCTTAAGTGGGTATCTGCCCAGACTGGGAGCCTGTGACTGCTACTTTTTTGTCTGCAGGTTTAACCAGTGGCAAAGTTGAGCATGTACTCCAAAGACACATACACAGATGCACAAATACTCTCACAGTCATGCAGCCCAGTTACATATATAGCCTCAGGCAAGTGCACCCAGATGCAGTACCTACATAAACACAAGTGCAGACAGTTAACTGTCTCTTAATTAGCTGGTCAGGATTGAAGGTCACAAGAGCAAGGATGCACACACACACCCCCCAACACCTCCAACTCTCCAAAGTCACAAGCACATGCACATTCGTACATGCACTAAGTGCTGGTGCTGCCCTCCTGGCCCTCTGATATCTCTGCATCAGTTCTGGGAAACCATACTTGCCCCAGAGCTCCCTGACTCGCAATTAGGTCCCTCCTGGGGCTCACCAACAAATAGATGCTTGCCTCATATCTACATAAAGATCATGGGTCCTCCCAAACACTGACATGCCTGGTGCCCCTGCTCAGTACTAGACTTAGGGGAGTACCTCATTACTAGGTTTACTTGCGCCACCCTCTCTCCCCCCCCCCCACCATCCCAGCAGCTGGCACCAGGCATCTGGCACTCAGCCCCCCTCTCACTCTGCTCACCTGATCGCACTGTACCTGATTTTCAGGGCACTCACCATTTTCACCCAGCGGCTGAGACTGAGCATGCCACTCACTTTGCTTGGTGGCCCTGACGCCCCACAGCCTCAGGCTGCTGACGCCACCATCCCAGAGCACCTGTACCACTGTCTGACTGTGGTTTCTGTCCCCAAATACCCTCACACCCACAGCAACTGGCTCCTCATCCCTACTGCACTTACACCAGCATAGGGTAGCAAACAATGTGGCGCAGGGAGACCTAAACATAATTTCAGGAGAAGACAGGTGCAGGGCTGTGTCAGACAAGTGGGCGACCAGCCGCATCCTTCACACAGTCAGACCCTCTTATGCACAATCCTCTCTGCTGCTTATCCCTTTACTGCTCCCCACTCTTCCCTCTGCACACTGCCTCCTGTGTTTTGCTGACAATCCCCTTGAATATCCCAAATTCTTATGTTCTTGTTTCCCCCTTTTTATGAGTGACAAAGTCCAGGCTGTTCCTCTCCAAAGCTGTGCCTGGAGTTTCTCAATGGCTTATTGGTTGGTGACTGGAGACTTTTCATCCTTGGCACTGTCTCTGCTCTCCTTTTTCTTTCATCTTTGTTTCTCTGTGTCTTCTTGTTTATGGCTTTGCCCTTTACTTATTACTTACTTTGCACTGAATAGGTCCTCGATAGGATCACCACCATGAAGCAGATGCTCTCAACTCCACATGTGCTTACAGTCTGCCTCACCATATTTCTTTTCTTTCATGTCTAATGAAAACTAAAAGATATTATTTCAAGTGTTAGCTGGGAAAATTAATAAATATTTAATAATAACAATAATAATAACAAAAACAATGGGAAATTGAAGAAAAATCTGATTTAGAACAACTCCTAGAGGAGCCATTAGCGAAATCCTGTCTCTGAAAGTCGCTGACAGCTTTGCCATTGATTTTATTAGTGCTATGACTTCAAACAATGTCTTTTACATGGGGTGTTAATTAAATGCTTCTGGGCTTGAGGAAAACAGAAGCAAAAAGTAATATAAACAGCTATGCCTTGATGGGCTGACAGGTTGTTTCAGCCTACGTCAAATCTTATTCCTCTCCTTTCTGACATTCAAAGTATTCATGCATTTTCAAAATACATTGTACGCTTTAATGTTTAACCTAGTTTTATTTCTGGACCATTTAAACAGAAGCTTTCTTTTCCATATATCTTGTGGCTTTCTTACACTAATATCCAACCAAAAAATTAATTGGAAATATTCCTGTATAGTATAGTAGTGACTTTTTTTTATTATTATTATTATTATTATTTTCCTACATGGACAGGCCTTGAAGGTAGATTAGAAATTGCCCTTCTATGGCCTCTGTGACTTGGGAGCTTCAGTGTGACATGACACAAATTACATGAGGCTCACTTATGACATGAGGCTATTGTCTGTCAATAAGCTCTTTTGTGTTGAAGGAAGGTTGGGAGGGTAGATCACTGATTTCACTGAGCAAAATGAGGCCTGTAGTATCACTTTCTCACAAGGCAAAGGTAATATTTTTAGGACACTGGAAATATATGAGAAAACAGGGTTGATATCAAAGGGGATTCTTGTAGTAGGGTGAGTAGTGCAACATGCCCATAAGATCCTTCACTGCATTTAGATTGTTAGAGATAATAATAAATGGTGCTGCTGTCTTTGGATTTTGCCCCACAAAGACTTCTTTTATCTTTGTTTCCATTTCTGATTGAGACTGTAATTTATGCTTTTGTCATTGTGGGACTGTGGCTTACTTTCCCACTGCATTACATCTTTTGTGTGTAGTGAAAATTTAATGTGCAATATGAAGAAGTTAGAAGGCAAAAGAGTCTCAGATCTTGATTCCTGCAGCGTAATTTACTTGAGGACAGCCTTGCTCAGAAATAGATAAAAGAAATGGTGGGGTTTTTTTTTAAATGCATAATTAATCAGCAGTTTTTATTGCCAGAAGAAACCACTGAGGCAAAGAAGTTAGGATTTAATGACTTTTTTTAATAAAGCAATATTTTATATAGTTTTTAAAGAAATGTGGAACTGCTCTTTAATGCAAAAGCCAGCCATTTGGCTGGTCAAAAATGAAAGTGCTTATGAGGGTAAATTACTTCTAAAGGGGCTTTTTAACCTTGATATCATTCATATCATACTGATTACTATTGAATCAGTACTTTGTTTTTAAAATAGAGATTTAGAAAGATATCTAATCAAATAGCACAGTATTTCCTAAGCCTTGCAAAATATTGTGAAGGTGGACGCAGATATATGTATATCTGTATACATGCAGTCCAGAATCCAGTTATTCTCTGGCTTCTGTCTTAATATTTTATGTAGTTTTGGTTGTCTGCAGTGCTATGATCACTTCTCCTTTGCCTTCAGTGTACAGAATATATCCTGTTTGTGTGAGAGGCGAATAAGTTGGAATGAAGTTTGTGAAAGCATGAGGTCAAAATAAAACATAATTCTCTTTTTCTGTGAACTGCACAAGACATTTAGCTCAGGGATGGCAATAAGACTGAGTGGTACTTTGAAATGCTAAAGAAAATATCCTTTCTCCTTCATTAAAAAAAATCCAGGCATGTCTGAAAAATAGGAGTTTTGATATGAAATTACATTATATATGATATATTAAGATTATATTCAATATTGAATATTATATACAATACATTATATGTTATTTATTGTATATCAATATATTATGTATACTACATGATGTTGCATAGTGTACATTGTATCTTTTACACATATTTCTGTCATTCATCTGGATTCATAAAATACAGTGGCAGAAGAGTTTATTCTGACCACATAAAATTAACACTTCTCCAAGATGACACAATATAATTTCCCTACATTATTTTTGTATTATCTAATAGTTACTGCACCCATGTAAAATCAGAGAGAAAAGTAATAGTATCACACAGACACTGTCTATATGTGTTTTCCAGTGCAGTGAAAAGGAGGTTGAGAAATCTCAAATTCAATGTTGCCAAAGAACAGTGTCACTCAAGACTGCTGCTTCATCCTCCTGTGTCCCAGTTGCAGAAAGCAGCATGATACTGAAACTCTAACGTACTTTAGGATCCCAAGAAAGTGAGTAGCTGGCTTAAAAAAAAAAATAAAAATAAAAATCCAAAACCAAAAAAAACTTTTTGAAAGATCTTTTAGAATGGCAACATTAAAGTCACACATGAGGTGACAAGATTATTTTAAACATCCAACAAACATGTAGCATACTTTCACTGGATGCTTTACCTACCCCTCTAACCCCCAGATTTTTGTGCTCTGTTGTGCTACTGCGGAACCCATGACATGCTCCTAACATCTGTTCCCCTTAACTTGTATTGACAGAATTTGGAGCCTTAGCACAGGGAGGCTGTTGCTTATGATTTAAATACAGTGTCATTTTATGCTGCTCAGATTAGATCTAATTAATGCCTAATTAAGAATCCATCCAAGGTCAAGTATGTCAACAAAGCTGAACAAATGTTAGGAAGGATGGCAGTTTGGGGAACCAGTCTGTCCAAGTCCTAAGCCTGGTGCGAGGCTTTGAACTCTTTGTGTGTATCTAAAAGAAGATGCCAGCTTCATTTTGAACACACAGCCTTAGCCATTTTCTCTTGTCTGTTTGCTTGCCTTTTGGATTAAAACTGTAGCACAAAACCTTCAGGAATTACAGAAGACTCCAGTATTTGGTATCCAAAGCTAACTGTATCCTTCCAAAGTAAACTATTTTATAATAAAACTTATCTTAGCAATAAAGATATCTGCAAAAGTTTCAAATGGTAGGAATGATCATTGACTCACTGGATTAGAAAGTGATAAAATGGAATTTGATTCTTTGTCGCTTTTATTAATTCAGATGGAAAATTTGCTGCCTTTATCAGGAGCTGTGGGAAACAAGGAAAGCCCACTATCTGAAATGGAAATTGATCCCTTTTAAAAGGCAAAAAAAGACTGAGCTGGAGGTGTAGGAAATATATGTAGCATTGTATGACTGATGGTGAGTACTAGCTCCTGCCCATGTTCAAACTATGTAAAGTTTGACTGCTTATCCCCATGCATAATATTACCCTGAAAAAAATCTTATAAAAAGGATGACTAGTACCTTAACTGTAAAAGTATTTTTCTGTTGTTATTTAGGTTACTCCCCTTTAGATCTAGCAATATACGCACAATAAGTATTTAAAAATAATTTTATATTTAGAAAATCTTATTAGAAGAATAAAATAGCATGAACTACCTACAATTAGTCCTCAGTTCTAGCTATAGTCAAGGTAAAATAAAAGTCTATTTAATTTTTTCAGTTGTCCTACAGTCTAGGAAGGAATGGCTATAATATTATATGTTGCTCCTTTGTACTGAAGAGCATAAAGATTAATTAACCTGGGCAGACTGGTACAAAGGATTAATATGTTGAGTACGAAGACTGCTATTCAGAGGGACCCCTACAAGCTGGAGAAATAAACCAACAAAAGCTTTATGAAGTCAGAAAAAAGCAAATGCTTTGCTGGAGAGAAATATAGTTTCCTAGCGAATGATAAGTTCAACATGAGCCAACATTATACTGTTACTATGGTGAAGGCTAACTGCGTACTGGGCTGCATTAGCAAAAGCCCAGCCAGGAGGTCGAGGGAAGTTATTATTTCCCTCTACCTAGCATTTGTTAGACCACTTTTTGAATACTGAGTTCACTTTTGGGCCCTATATGAGAAGAAATTGACAGACTTGAGACATTGCAGGGGGTAGACATGGAGTAAAGGAAACTGGACTACATGACAGTTGAACAAAGATTAGAATCAAGTGCCAGTGGTGTGATACTAGATGGAAAGCAAGTCACAGAGATGTATTTCCTTTGAAATAACTCTTATACAGGTCTAATTGCTGGAAAATGTAATTATCAGTTCTGCCTATCCTGTCTTGAAGCAGTAGCGCCCACACAATGGTTTATGCTGCAATCTCATGTAAGACAATTTAATCTGTTCTGTCATTTGTATGAAACTTCAAAGCATTATATATTTGGTCATGTTAATCAATCTCTGTAAAATGGTTGAGAGATTTCCCTAAACTAGATTCTCTTTCTCATTCTACACCCTTCGAGATAGTTTTACTATATTATTTCCATATGTGGTTCCATGACTTTATCATCCATCAAGATATAATTCCTTGATAGCACAAGTCATTTTACTCAGAAGTGTGTTAATATGTTTTAGAGATACTTTATCTTGTTAGGGTTTTACAGAAGTAATTTTCTGGTAGCCCCAGTGTATTTCAATACATTAGTGTTCAATGACCTGATCATGCATGCTTTCTTATTTTATGGTAATTGAAAATTCATTCTACAGAGCAGTGGTTCACTAAAAGTGTTTGCGTTTGTGTGTGTGTGTGCATGTGCGTACACATGCATAATAGGCTACGTTTTTGTAACTACTTTTCAATTGTATACATCTATCCACAGCAGTGTTACTGTTGTGAGATCAACCGAAAGAAATGAGCTTGTTTAGTGTGGAAAAGAAAAGTGGAATCTAACTGTATTTTTCATTTATCAAATGGTTGGTTCTAGAAAATACAGTGCCAGACTCTACTCAAGTATGTACAGCAACAGAACAGAAAGCAAAGTGCACAACTTTTAAAAAGGAAAATTTTGATTGGACGTAAAAAAAATATCTTTGAGGTAGAAGTAGTTAAACATAGGAGCAGGTTTCCCAGTGAAGGAACAGGCAGAGCAAATTTTACTCTGACTCAATGAATTCAGAAAAATAATACAATAATGACTGGATATGGGGGTTCTAGATTTAGTAGATAGGAAATCTTTCGAAATGTGAAAGCAAAGGAGTAACTCAAAAAATAGCAATTACGGAACAAATATGTTTGTTGTATGAAAAATCGGATTGCAAAATTAATTTCCATGGAGAGTGTCAAGTCAAGAGTTTAGAATTTAGAAAGATTCTTAATAAGGATAAAGAAAAAATGCTATTAATATCAAATAGAAAATATCAGCCTTCATAACTCAGTGGCTTGTGTCAAAGTCTGTCAGTGATGAAATAAGACCTACCAAGGGAAGACTGTCTTTTCTTTTTATTTTTCTCTCCACACACCCCACCCAAAACTGATTTCAGTTAGAAGGAAAAGGAGTGAATAATGAATAAATAAAGACAGCACATTCATTTTAGGTAAATATCAGCAGTAAACTGCTAGTACTTCTAAAGAGTGTTAGGAGTGGTTCTTCCATCTCTGCTACTGAGCCACACACTTTAATACAAAATGAATGACTGCCACATTATCTGATGGCTTTGAATTGTTCTCAGAGAAGACAAGGAATATTTAAAGTTTGTTGAGTCAGAATAGTTCAAACAATGCTTCAGCATGAACAGAGAAACGACTGAATTGTGTCACTTCAGCCTGAAAAACATGCATGACAGCAGCATCTGCTAGCTGCACAATGCTGAAGATTTCACATATGAAAACTGTAGTGCTAAAAAATGCTCTGAGAAGCATGCTTGTATGCATAGACAAAACTTAGAGATGTTCAGGCACAGTATAAACCAACTTTATTAAGAGTTCTTTTATGCTAATTTTCACATTTAAATAAATGTATCAGTTTTATGAAATTATCCACATGGTTTTGGATCAAATCTGCTACAGATCTTAAGCAAAGAATGTTATGAATACAGTCTCCACACTCACAGTGTGTGAAGGATCAAGATTGTTAAAATACATCTACATTTCTTGCAGGTAAAGAAGCTGTTATTTTCGATTTTCAGACAAGGAACTAAGTAAAAGAACAAATTCACTCCAGTCTGTGCGTCACTAATTCCTCAAGCTCAGTCTCAGAGGGTGCATAAATCTGTTGCAGAATGAAAGTGAATCTCAACCAAGGAGATTAAGTGACTTTGTAACAGAGATAAAATTACAGCATATTTCTTTTTCAGTTTAAATGGTATCAGAATATTATTTTATCAGAAAATCATGCTTCTCCTTTTCAGGAGTTGCACTTTGTGTCAGCTCTGTTCCAAAGACAGAAGGTCAAATTTTGAGGCGTAAATCAGTACACCCAAGCTGATTTAAAAAAATACAATGCTCTATACAGCTGAATTAGTTCAATTTTTTCCTTAAAATTTAAACTTTATCAAGTTTATGCTTTTAGGTCATAAGCAGGCTATAACTCCTGATAAATAATTCAGTCATTTTTGAGATGTTACAGACAGAATCAGCACACTGTCTATGAACAGAAGACACAGCTAGAAATAAATATTTTTAGTTCTCCTTTCTTTCCAAGAGAATGATCCTTGCAACCTGACCAGAGACAAAGCAGCCCATACACCTTGTAGCTATACATAATAAGGATTTATATCTCTGTGAAATTTTGATAGCTCTGAAAGTAACTGTCTTTGCTTACACATAAACTACTTTTATCCATGCTCCTTAATTTTCTCATTGCTTTGTAAGGGATTCATAATAGTGAAATTGATCTGTCCTTTGGAAACTGTGGTAAGAGTGATTCTCGGACTGGGAATGTAGCAAAAGCAAATTTGAGTTGTTCAATACACTTTTTTTGTATGTGTAATGGAATTTTGTTTCAAATTATGGGAAGAATACCTGTTCCCCATATAAAACAGGTTTTTTTAAGTATGAGGCCAAGGCAGCATTAAGTACCTGAGCCTTTTCATCATCATCAGTCACTAGGTTTCCCCTAATATCCAGTAAAGGATGGAGGTTCTACTTGGCCTTCCTTTTATTTCTGATATATTTGTAAAATTCCTTTTCATTATCCCTTATGGCAGTCAACAGATTTAGTTCTATCTAAGCCTTCACTTTTCTAACTTTCTGTCCACATAACCTAACAACATCCTTGTGTTTTTCATAGGGTGACAGTCTCTTCTTCCACAGGTGTTAAATTCTTTTTATTTTCCTGAGTTCAAGCAATATCTCCCTGAAATGTGTTACTAACTATCCTCAGAAATAAAATTCCGCGTTACCCTTTTCTATCAGCCTTCTCACCTGTCGTATTTGTACTTGCATCCTTGACTATGCTATGTAGTTAATCCTAGGTACTGGCACCTGAACCTGATCATCAGCTTATCAAGGTGGAATGTGAAAAATATGACTTACAAATGCTTGGAAAAGCATCATATATGTTTATCATACATGCATCCCTGAAGCTTGGAGAGGTCCTTCCATTAGTATGGAAGAACATCCATTACTATGGACCAGCCTTCCATTACTATGCCTCCATACATGGATCCAGGGCTAAGTCTAGTAGTGCACTCTTAGTTCTTTGTGCTGAAATTCTTTACTTCAGTTACACACCAGCTGTGTGAGACTGCTCATGTTCTTCTGAGGAGAATCGTGGAAGGTATGTTCCTAGCACACCGTACTAATGCAGTAAATATCCTATTCATTTCTGTATGAAAAGCAGGAAGAGTCAGACACATTTTTTAGCTAGCAATTTTTATGTTGATTGTTGCATGCACTCATTACTGAGCCTGTTTTTGCAAAAGTTTATCTGCATTTGAATTTAACAAAAAAAAAAAAAATCTCAAGAAGCCAAGCAATAGTTCAGGGTTAACAGAATGCATAAAAATTGCTCCTCAATTTTTATGAAAAATAACAAATTCAGTACCCTCAGTGTAATTCCTATAATGATTTTCTTTATTTATCTGTACTTATACAGATAGTAGGGACTTGACACATAGCTGGTATATCTATTTCTGTGTCTGAGTTTTTTACTACTTTTATTTTCTTTATGCAAAAATATTTCTGAATGATGGTTTCAAAACTTTTTGGACTGTTAAAGTGTTCCTGAAAGAAACAAACAAACCGGCCTACTCCTTTTGGAGGTCTATATCAATACATATATGTACTGTTATGCATATATATCAATATATAAATACTGGACACTTAACCTCACTGGTTTAGATATCATGGAACTATTGACAAGCTTTGTTCAACTCCTGCCTACCCCTTTAAGCAAATAAATTTCTTATGTTTCTAAGTTCCTTGCAGTCAGCATGCAAAAAAAAATATCGAAAAGCCCTGGCAATTACCATTACTCTTCATAAGGCGCCTTTCATCTTTATCTTTGCTCCAAAGCAAAAAGCAGGAAAGATCTGCTTTTGCTATGGACTTAGGAAAGTAACAGATGAACTTCAACTCATGGAACAATTTATGAAAACCTAAAAACCTATGCATCACATCTTAGGATGGAAGAAGAGCAAGGTATCTCACTCATAAGAGATGAGTGTATTTCCTTGGTCAGTTTTTCAAGTTCAGACAGTCAGTCCTTTCTTTTTGGTTCTCTTCTTTTCTTTTTTTTTTTTTTTTGGTCTTCTCAAAGTGAAAATGTCTTAAACTGTATAATGCTTAAGGCTTTCTATGTGCAACTCTGTAGTTCTGCCTTTCCTCCAGGCTTTTTAATCTTTCATGCAAACTGGTGTGACTTTTCCAAGGCCTCTGTAATTTTCCCATTTTCTCATGCTGTTCGTCTTCTGTTAATATTGTTATTGCCCTCCACCTGCAAACTGTGATATTGTTATGTCAGGTTGCTATTGGATAAAATGATTACCAGTGGCTTGAGAATTGTGTCGTCTTTCCTCTCCATTTTTAAATATCCTACAATTTGCCATTTTATGGAATAATATGCGTGTACAAAGCTTACACACCAGTCAGCATGCATAACTCTGCCCCTCTTAATCTCTATCATAGTATGCTCTGATCTGTACTAATAAGCAGGAAGAAACATTAGGGAGTTTAGGCAGGTTCTGATAGAAACCTTACAGTTATTATAGAGAAAGCTTTCTGGGCAACCATTTGCTAGAGAGAAGAGTGGCCCAACAAGGAAACCTATTGCATTTCTTTCATGCTGGCTGCTGGGGAGAGCTTTCCTTTCTCTTCCCCTTTTAATTTTGTCTACTTTTTTTTTTTTAATGTTTTGATGTATGTTTTTTTCCCCTATCTCCCTCTGTCTCCTTCCCCAATTTGTATTTTTATTTTTTTCCCCAAAGCAACAAATACCATTACTGTCAATGTGTACCATTCTCTATGGACCAGATGAAGAAATATTTGTGCACACAAGACTGTCTCAATGTCTTCTGTGCAAAAACTTGCAAAGGCACTTCCTTTCTGAACCCTTTTTGACATTTGCACAGACCTCTAATTTTGTCTGAATAAGATTCTGAATTATCAAGAAGTTGTATTCAACCTATCATTTATCTAGGCATTATACCAACGGTGTGAAAATGCCTGGAATTTTCAGACTTAACGACTTTTTTATTATTTCTTATTATTTAACACAATTTATAAATAATTGTAAGTTTTCATGAAGCATGAATAAAAAAATCTACACTGAACTTATTTTCCTAAAAACGCCTCTATGTACCATATGAATCATCTGATAAATATCTCCTGCATTCTGTTGGAAAATAACGGATCAAATTCAGCTCTGGATTCAGTCACTCAAATATTAGTTTTAATAAAACAAGTGTTTATACATTTGGGACTCAAGCTCCATGACAGTGCAGTTATGAGAGTCCATGTTTCTTTCTGAAATAAGCATTTCTATTTGGTCAGATCAACTGTTCTTCCGACTCCATTGAAAAGACTCTCTCTACCAAACACATAGGCTGCTCTGCTCCAGAAAAAGTCTCCCACCAGCTCTGAACATATTTCATGCAGGTAACTTGTGTGACTTCAGGTATCCATATGTAGACAAACAAACTGAACCAAATATTTATTGCTCAAAATGCATCTTTATTATGATGCCATCAGAGGCAATTAGGATGAAAATTGTGGTCACATTAGTAAGATTACTTGAAAGATAGAATGTCAAAAATCAGCATAGGAAATGTAAATCTTTATGCTCTGACAAAGCCTGTAATTTACTAATAGAAGGTGTTCACTGAGAGGCAATTCAACTGCATGCCTACTGCTATTTTAACCACAATAATTCATACTGCTTTTAGAACATGCCAATAAGTATTAAAAATAATTTTAATTACTAAAAGTAAAACATTCCTGGGATAAACTACAAGTAACTTTCCAGCAATATTCATAAATGTTATTCATCACAAACACCATAATGTTAATAGCTTCAGCATAAACAGAGAATAAGTGATGACGTCCTGTTCTTCATGTGAAGGAGCAGTGTATATTATGAATTCTCTTTCCAGCTGTTTCAAAACTGGAACATTGCACTGCAATGCTGAAATTGAAAGCAAACTCCTAACATCCTTCAAAGCAAGCGTTTTATATTAATGAGTTGTTTACTTTATATCACCCATTTATCCAACTTTTTCCTTATGTGAATTTTCTTGAGATGCATTTCCTCTGTCATTGGGTGAAACCAACTTCTGAATTTTAGGATCTTGTATTCCTAGGACTTTATGGCCATAGTTTCTCATTTGGCACTGTTTTTCCACTTCCGTTCTCCTTGATCTGATTTCTTAACATTAACTACTTGCAGATTAGTTTTCTTTAGCATCCAGTTTCCCTTTTTTCCTGCATTGCCAAGGTTGGGATCTTATATTCTTTCAGGTGTCCACCAGACTTCAAAAAAAGGATGCACAAATGAAATAGAATCATTGCAGAAAAGTCTCTGGAAATTAAGCCATTAGTAAAATTTTAGGTTAAAAAAAAGGCCTCTGTTTAACACAGATAATGTGCAGGCAGCAGTGTGATTTTTCTCTTTAAGTTAAATAGCAGTGATTTCTTATAACCATTTGCCTCATCCCACATGACTCACAGCCACATTTTCTTCACTGGTATTCATCTGCTTTTTTTGTCTGTAAAAGAGTGCCCTTCATAAAAAAAAAATGACATTTTGCAACCCTGGGGTGGCAGGGGCAATAATTGAAAATGTCTGTAATCCCTTGCTTTCACCAGTCTCATCTCTTGTAATTCCATTTATAATTCTTTGTCTCCATATTCTAGTTAATATGACCATGCTGAAGTGTTCTATAGCCAAATCAGAGGTCCGCGGCACATAAAAATTGTAAGTACTTTAGTTGGTATATAATTAATATTTGTTTGTTTTGAAACTAAGTTTAAAAGTAAGTTGCAGGTGAAGCAATTTTTGACATTCTCAGTTTGATAAAACAACTTACTAAGAAATGCTATTAGGAACTTTTTGTGTCTTTAAACATCATAAACTATAAACCATTGAAAGTACAGAACACAAATAGCTTGTGATTTCCCTTAGGCAAGGAAATTAGTTTAACAACAGATGCGTACTCGGATCAGGAGCTGCTCATACATTGGGAGATGGGTCACTGCTCGTGGTTAATTTGTTGTCCTTTTCCTGCATATCAACCTGTGTAGAGCAAATCTTCAAAGAGTCTCAAGAGTCAGTGAGGCTTGTATGACTGAGTCTCAGAATGAATGTGAATTATATCGCTTACAGAAGAAGACCTATCATGAGTCTGCTCATATAACTGATTTTCATTCATATGTTATTCGAGGAACAGGTCCAAAATTTGCCACAGAAAATAGACAAAATATTCCTTTTGAATTACTTTTTCAATATGTCCACACATAGGTTTGTCTTTTATTAATTTTGCTCTGAAAGTTAGGGAACTTGTCTGTTTATGAATTATATCTTTTTTTTTTTTTAAATAATACATGGCTATTTGTGCAAAATGAAACGAATAGGATTTAGACTATAGTGCATTTGAACATAATGTCCTGTGGTCTAGTACACTGCCACTTCCAAAACCTCCAGCTATCTTTTAAGTCTAAAAAAAGAAATGTGAAGTATAGCTAATCTTGAAAAGAAAAAAAAAAAAAAAAGAAGAGGAATGAAGAGGAATATTCTTTGAAATCTCAAGGAAAACTTCAGTGAAGTGTGTCCTTAGCTCTCCTCTAACAAATGAATAAAAAATGATCTTTATGTACGTGCCTTAAATATTAGTGAATTATTTCCATTATGCGACAATTTAAGCTTTATCAGTAGTCTTTGATTAATTTGTGGTATTTGCTTTGTTCTGACGTTGAAAACTATAATGTTGGTCAATTAATAGAATAACGTTTTATAAGAATTAATTATTCTGGTTGTGAAAATTCATTATTACTAAATGAAGTAGTAGAAATAGGTTGAATATTTAGTATTTTCACTCATAGTGTAAAATATTATGCTATCTTTACTTACTCAAATCAGTAAGTAGCAAAGCATATAATTGCCCCAGTTTAGCAGCTATCTAATTTGAATGCTTCCTTTAAAGGATGTGACTTTTCTAGAGTCTGAAAAATATAACTTTTTTTGACAAATTGTAAAAAAAAAAGAAACTAAACAAGAAAAATTAGTTGACCTTTGAAGAAGAGGAAGAGAGGAAGAAATGGTATTTGAAGAAATTGCATGTTAATACTAGAAAGAAAGCGACAATAAAACTGTGTCCTAACTTTTTTTAATTCCTACAAATTAAAAAATATTTGAGTCAATGCGAAATATTTCTATTGCATTTAAAAGAACTATTACCTTGTAGTATAAAACACTTGAATTGAATAATTAATTTTATTTCATGTTAGGGAGCCTTTGCTAAGAATGCATTAAAGAGCAAAAGATCCTCAACAAACGTAGTTAAACACCTCTAAGTATCTACAACCCCCACCTTTACAAAGCTTTGTTTTTATATAGCAGTCTGTTCTTTTTCAGTAACATCATCATGTGACAGTATTAAAAAAAACCCCCCAAACCCAAATAACCAAACAAAACCAACTAACCAACCCCCAAAAAATGGATACAAATGGATAAAATTTCCCTGAGCCTTCCCTCCTCCAGGATGAGCAGTCCCAGTTCTCTCAGATTCTTTCTTCTGTTGAACTATCCACTGGATAACCTGATCCCAGAGTAAAAGTTATACGTTACTCTTTGATGCATATGTCAAGTCAATTACATTTTTGCTATTTAACATTGTTTAACCCTGTTAAAAATATTTAGACTGTTTTTCAAGTAATGGCTTTAATCACTTCTTGTGATAAAGTTTAATACACAGGAAATGTGACCCACAATGGATGGTAAATTTGAACAGCTATGCCTCAAGAAGATAAATAAATTTTGGTGTGTAATCTTTGCCTTCTTTTAAAACAGTTGAAATCTACTGATGCTGAAGTCTACCCTTTGACATGTGTGTTCTATATACTACAGGAGTGAATCTTCATCCACTTATTTCTATTAGTTTCTGGGTGGACCGTAAGCTATATTGAGTGTGATGTGCTGAGATCATCTTTTCAGGCTGTTACTTCTGCGATGCCCTTTGAAAAGTAAATCCAAGATGACAAGTAAAACCAAAAGGGGACAATTAGGCCTGTGGATTGATCACTGGTGTCTTCCTAACTAATGGACCAGAGAGCCCAACGTCTCACAAAGACATTATTGCACTGTCAAGATTTTGCATTAGAAAATATCTCAATATGGGTTATTTCGCTGCCATGACATTTTTATCTTATTCCTCTCCCTCCTTCTCTCTCTTCCCCCCTCCCTCATCACTTCTCCCCTTATTAAGAAACAAATATTAAGACAGTTTATTATCTGATATATTCTGGTATCCTTTTTCTGTTCCCAATTAGCTCTAAAATCTGGATGTAACACAGAGATTAAACTGGTTTCATTGGCTAATTACTTAATGGCTTACTAATCCCATGAAATTGATAGCAAATTTTCAAATGCATCAGAAGCTTTTGTTACCATCAGTCATGAGGTTCCATTGTTTGCTGCGAAGGTTGTGTGAGGAAACAGTCAGCATTATTTAATTTATTCCTTTCAATCCCTCATAGAGAAATGCTAGCTGGAAAGGATACACAAAATCACATCTGTTGTGTCATTGCATGGGTTTCCAGAAAATCTGTTTTCTACCTGTTTAACTGGTATATAAAGCAGTTGCTAAAACAGTAAGGGAGACATCTGACACTGGTTTTGTATTTTAATTTGTTGACCACACTGCAAATATGCAGGCACATGGTACTTTCTCTGAGAACACTTGCTCAATACTTTTTAGTAGTAAGTTATTTTTTTTTCAGCTCTGCTTGGCATAACAGTTACATGGTTCTGCTTGCATGCAGGCTTTAGTATGTTTTTTCATCTTGCCAGCTAGATCACTGTAATTTTTTGATCATCAGTCAATCTTGAAACAATCTTGAAAGGTGACTCAGGTATAACAAGTAATGAAGAACAGCTAAGAAAATATACTGTATATGTCATTAAAAACCTGAACTTCTTATTCAGAACGCCTCAGTATAACTTATACTGATTGTAGAAATCATATACATATTCCTCTATTTTATGAAAATCAAAATCATTGTTAATGTTTTAATAGATGCACCAGATGTCATTAAACGTTTGTGGGGTGATTTAATGTATAAAGTTGTTTTGGTTTAAACCTAGCTGGTAACTCAGAACCACACAGCCATTTGCTCACACCCTGCCTTTCCCTCCCTCTGCATGGAATGGGGAGAAGAATAGAAAGAATGTAAATGCCATGGACTGAGATAAGAACAGTTTAATAACTAAAACACAATATAATAATACTACTATTACTACTACTAATAATAAGGGAAATAACAAGGGGAGAGAATATAAAACTGAAAGGGGAAAGGTAAAACAAACACAAGTGGTGCACAGCACAATTTCTCACCACCTGATGACCGACACCCAGACCAACCCAAGCAGCGATCTGGCCCTTCCAGGTAACTCCCCTCAGTTTCTATACTGGGCTGTTTTATAGAATATCTCTTTGGCTAGTTTGGATCAGGTGTCTTGGGTCTGCTTCCTCTCTGCTTCTTGTGCCCCTCCTCACTGGCAGAGCATGAGAGATGGAAAAGTCCTTGGTGGGAGTAAGAACTACTGAGCAACAACTAAAACATTGGTGCGTTATCAGCATTGTTCTGAGACTAAGCCAAAACACAGCACTACACCAGCTGCTAGGAAAAAAGTTAACTGTTACAGCTGAAACCAGGACTGAAGTTTTCATGGGAAATTTCTGAATGGACTTTACCAATGCAGCATTCCAGCAGTGCATATAGCTTGTTTTTGTGGCTGGGCTGGTATGAAAGGTGAATTTGGTTGAGCGTAGTCATCTTTGAGTCACGCTAGGATGATGGTTAAACACAGAGCCTGGTAGCACTTGTTTTACATTTTACTTTCTTTGTTGGGGGCTTTTTTCTTTTGGTGGTTTTTTTTTTTACTTTTTCTGAATTCTAGTGGTCAGAAAACCCCTTATTTTATAGTATCAGATGCCTACCTTCTGTGGTTAGCCTAATGTCTTCTCTGTGATTTGGATGGTTGTTGTCTTAAGGGATGTGTAGTGAGTAAGTTACTTGCTATTAAGTAAATTGTCAAATCATTCCACAATATCTTTCAACACCAAATATCTCAACATCAGTTAGTAGTCTGTATGGAAAAACAGAACTATGCATGCTGTAACATGTGGTCCTCATCAGGTCTTGGGTCTTGACCTGCAGTTGAAATTCTCATAAAAGCTTTATATTCTTAGTTTTTCTAATGCATTTTAAAATAAACATATGTGTTTTCACACATTTTTAATACTTTTAATATTTAAATAGTACTACTTATGATATAGAAAAAATGCATGAAAAGGCTGCGGAAGGCATGTCAATAATAAATATCTTTATTGCCTGTGAATTTCACTTACAGTAATGAAATATTTCCTTTTGATCTATGCATGTTTTATATCTAGTACTTGAAAAGACAAGCTTTTCTTTATACCTTTATTTGAAGTGTGCTATCATAGCATGACTTTCTTTCAAGAAGAATTTTTGCTAAAATATTAGAAATTTATTTACAAATTTAGAACTATCTTTAAGTATAGCCCAGAATAATTAATTATGTAGTCATAGTGGTTTATCTTTTTCCTAGCTTTTTATCGAAGATTAAAGGTGTGGATTTTTAAAGTAATTTTTCTAGAAGATGGTCTTTGGTTTTGGTTTTTAATCCCAGATATAGTTTCAAGCTTGTTCACTTTAAAACTCTTGTATTTAAATTAAAAGCTTAAAACCACAAACATGAAAGGTTCAGTGCTTTAATAGTGCCATTTTAAATTGTACACAAACATTGAAACATGAGGACATTTAAATATAAAATTTAGCCATTTCTCATAAGGTTTATTTAAGAAAATTTGATTTTTTTTCTTTTGCAGGAATAAGCTATGACTTTGATGACTGGTTTGCCATTATTGTTGACCCACTACCTGTTTGCCAATAAGAATTCTGCTCAATCCTTTATTGAAGAAATAATAGTTAAAGTAGACAGAAGGGGGAAGAAAATAATCAATTATATCTGCTCATGCCTGTAATAAGATCTTGATCTTGTAATGAAAATAATGTGAACTGATGCTAGACTCCACATGCCCAGTGGTTCTATGTAAATGAAGGTTTCAGGCCTTGTAATTTTCAAAGCTGGAACATAATCCAAACACAGCTTCATTTGTGCACAGGCTGTTCCTTCTCAGCATTATAAGATTCATAAGACTTTTCAGGTTGAAAAATATGATTATTAGTAGTATTGATCAAATATATATATATATGTGCTGCAGTTTCAATTGCTATCGTAAAGAAAGATCTCAAAAGATTTTCTTTTATCCTCATTTTTTTGGTGAGGTTTCTTACAGAGGCAGCAGTCAACTAGTGTACTAGTGGGAAGGGTCTCTGGGGCAGGTGCTGTTGCCTTGATTTTTTCACATAGAATTTATTACATTATAGCTCAAGTCTTTAACTGGGACCCTGAGATGCTAACGTAATATAAACAAATAGTGCATCTAAGTTTTCATTAGCTGTTTATTTTTTTATGTATTTGAACATTTTTCAGTGATATAAAACTGTTGTGGACTGGATTGCCATAGCTAGCCAGAGTCCAGAATGTTCAGCATACCATGATCCCAATATTCCCTAATACCTGATTACTTTTAAAGACTTCATATATTCATAGAAGCTAGTAAATAAGCACAAGACTGAAAGTGATAACCCTGTATGATTTCAGTGTTTTACAGTTTAAATTAATGAAAATCTAAATGTAGCAAAACAATTTTCTTGATTTTTGGGTTTTTTTTCGTTCTTTGGACAGCTGTTTGTTTGTTTCTTGTTAACTAAATAATAACTTAGGATATAGCCTAGTGGCTAATAAAAATCTAATCTTTTCTCCTCGGTTCTAATGGAAATGACAGAAAACTCTCTCAGACAGCTCACACCATACTTTTAACCTTGAGTGTATTTTGCCAATAGTCTAAAGGAAATTAAGCAATTATGATTTAGACAATTAGGAATTGCACAAATTGACAATTTTGGAAATGCAACATTATGTTTAGTCACAAAGTTTGTGGAAAGAGGACAGATTTTTAAAAATTAAGGATAAAGTCAAGAGTTGGTACAAAAAAGACAAGTACTATTTTCAAGTATAACAGTCAGAATTGCTGGCTGATTTGTCATTGAAGACATTTTCTGATTATTTTTATATTAATTTTACTCATGAAAATTAACCTAACATTTTGGTCTCTGTAAATTTTTCTGGATTGGAAAATTAGAAGATTTAAAAGATATTGTGGTGCCTGTGGGGAGCTAATTATTATAGTTACCACCCTTTTTGAAACTTATCTGTTAACTGTTGATTAGTCTCTATAAAATAATAACATCAACTACAGAAAGACTCCAGTGTTTTGGATTTCCGTGTGGTACATTTTTGTCATTTGCTAGTCAGTGTCATTTCTGTATTTTAAATCGTAAGTCATAAGTCATAAGCTCATATGTTTAAGAGAAGACTCGTTGCAGCTGTGCAAGCAACACCTTCAATTCTAGCCACACACAGATTTTGGCTTTACTAGCAATTTGGACAGATAGTTAACTGTCCAATATGAATGGTAAATTATTTACTTAACTGTTGCCAAGCAGGCTTCTAATTTATTTTTCCTAAACGCAACTTGTTAGTAAAGGATACCACGTTTTACATTGCTTAGAACCTCATAATTCTCAGTACGACAAGTAAAAATACGAACAACGGTAGCCAAAAAAATCATCCAGTTGCTCATTCTAAGATACTAAAAGAGTCAGCTACGAGGATAAGGGAATACACTTTAGTTTTCTTGTGCAGTCACTCCATAGTTTCCCTGAGATCTGATTAGGAACACTTCCACAGCTCTCTGAAAACCTATTTGTTTGAATCACATCTAATTGCAAAGTTGTGATACTATTCAGACACTGCCTAAGAATAGAGGAACTCCAGTCCCTTGAAGGCTCCAGTTTGAAGTATGAGGATAACAGTGGGAATACAAAATCCATAACTGTGGGGAGAACAGAACAACCACCTCCAGCAATTTAGGGCTGGTTTCATTCTTGGGTTGCCTTCCATGCTGTCAAGTATTTCAGTTTTAAATATTTATTCCACGGATTCCTGGAGCTGTTTTCTGTACCCTTTTAAAACACATCCAGTATGAATTCCCAGATCTTGCTGAACACATCCATAAAATGTGTCATACAGTATGCAACGAGTGGCTGCTTTCTTGTGACAGAATTGCTGCTCCATTTGATACAGTTCATCATATTGATCTGTGCTTAACAGGCAGCCAATCTAGATGACTAGTGGAAAAATTGTGAAGTCAAGATATTTGAAAACTTCTCATTGCAGATTGTAAGCACATTTGCACCTTTTTCACTCTGTCTTGAAACCCACGACCCACTTCTGGTAGAAAAGCTATCTAATTTACTTTAACATTTGTAAGCTGAAAAAGCAGTCTAAATTGCTGACTTCTTGCGCAGGCCAGCAGCTATTCTCAGTCAACAGCATAAGTGTGGCCATGCTATTATGGAGGAAGCAAGTTTAGCTTTACAAACATAGGCTATAATATGTCACTTGGACTTAAAATCAGAAAAGAGGCCTGGCCCATTTTATTTACAAGTGTGAATGTAGACAAGCGGAGTAACAGGGAAGTGTTTTACTCAGCAAGTCACTATCTACACTCCTATTCAGTTTTGGAAGATTAAAACTGTGATACTGTCTTTGCAATATAGTTGTCAAGCTACATCTTCTGAAAAATTAAGGCAATGATTTTACCCCCTGTGAATATCTTCCTCCCTTCCTAGATACAAACCTGTTGGAGTTAAAGCATTTTACTCTGTCACCAACCTGTAAGTTGTCCTTTTAAATCTGCTGTTGCTAAAGTCTAATTCCTGAATCCTACCCCAGTCCTAGGTCTAACACTATACTTAAGGAAACAGTAAACTTTTAATTCTGACAAGTAACAGCATTCATTCAAACAAGACAGGCCCCTACACTGCCAGATTTCAACTAGCATTTTGCTTACAGTTCAATTCAAACAATGAATAATTTTTTTATTGGACAGTTTATTTTAGGCTTTTTACTGACAAAAGGTTGTTTCATTTCTAGGGCCTATTTAAAATTTCTGTAAAAAATAGAACAGAATAAAACAAACACCAAAAAGCATACTCCTTTGTATTGGCACTTGAACAAACAGTCAAAGGATTCAACCATGTCCAACTTAAAGCTGATCAAAAGAGATGCTACCTATTATTTAAAAACTTTGCAGTCACCATGGAAATGCTGATTACAGATTTACAGCCACATGAAGGCAACCTTCCAGTCATGGTCTCAAGTTCGTCTTGAGACGTAGAAGGTCAAGCCTTCTACGGCTTGGTATCTCTGATTTTTAGATATAATAGCTAAAAGTTCCCAGCACAGAACATTAAGTGTGAGAAATATGTATCTTTATGCAAGGTATAAATTCCTAAAAATAAACTAATAAAAATTCTAGCTGAATTATGTTCTCATGCATAATGTACCTTAAGTCTCTAGCTCTTATTTGTCCTTAATTTACCCCTCCATAACATGCAGCTGTTGTTTACAGGCTTCATACAATGCACTGGGTTGAATTATTTTTAGATATTATTTGAAAGACACATAAAAGAAATGTTATTATTTATATAACCCTAACTGGAAAATTTCCAATTACTGTATTTACAGCTTCTGAATATCTCATAGGATTTGTGGGGTTAGTTACCAGTTTCAGATGGACTAACTTTTGTGCAATGCATTTTTCTTCATTCTATTTTCCTTTTGAGGTATATAGACGTATTGCTTTCATTTTCAGTGCTGTTATTCACGCTACCTATTCTCTTGGTTATTCAATTTTTCATACGAATCATTTCCTCTGAGGAATGTCCAAGTTTTGACAGATATTTTTCTACCAGTCTTAAGGGAAATCTGACATACAATTGGAGCATGAAAACAGACACATTGGTGCTGCAGAGAGAAATTGCGTTGCACTAATCTTACACCCACTGGGCATTTTAAAACTGTACCTTTAGTGAAATAGACACAACAGAACTGCGTAACATTCTCTGGAAAAGAGTAGACAGCACATAAACATGCGCATTTTTTGCATGAAGCACCCTGACCCCTTTTGTAATGCAACAGAAATCTGTTCTGATGCCAGTTTGTATTAATGGAAAAAGACTATAGCGCTGTGTTCAGAAATGTGGTGGTATTTTAACCTGCTGACAGCCTCTTCCTCTTTGTTCATAGCTGTTTGTTGGTATTGCTTGGCTAGAAGTCAGTGACATGGAGAATCAACAAAATGAAACAGACCATGTGAGCACACCTAAGCTGCTTCAGTGTAAAGTCAGCGAGTTTGACTTACAATCATAAAATTGTTACAGAGTTCACTATTTTTTTCAATTTATTTTTCTTGGATTTTGGTACCAATCTTTCTTGCACATCAGCCTGGTATATGGATATAAGACAAAGTGCAGGTCGGTATGATGCATACTGTGTTATGCTGCTGAGGTCATATAGCTCCTTATGTCAAAATCATTTTTGAAAGCTTTGTTCATTAAGCTATTCTGCATTGTATCAAATATTGCCATATCCTAAAGGGGCTTAAGACCAGTGAAGTATAAACAAAAATGTTCCATGTAACATGAAGTTTGAGTATATATGCCACTAAGATAATACAGATGTAATCAAAAATAACTTTTTTATATGTCTTACTAGTGAGACAGATGTTACCATATGAGCAAATATGGTCAATGACCAGGCTTTCCATCCAGGAAAAAAACACAGTAGCTTGACATTTTGCTTTTATTTTACATTAAGGAAAAAAAAACAAACAAAAAAACAAAAAACAAAACCAAAACCAAAAAAACCCAACAAAACAAACCAACCAACCAGACAAAAAAAAAAAATACAAAAAAGAAAACCTCAAAAAAATACCAAACCTCAAAACCCAACAACCAACCAAATAAAAAAAAAAAAAAAAATCACTTTTTTTTCTAGCTCCATCCCTGGTAATATTCAATGTCGGGTTGCACAGGGCCTTGGGCAACATGATCTAGTGTGAGGTGTCCCTGTCCATGGTAAGGGAGTTGGAGCTAGATGATCTTAAGATCCTTTCCAGCCAATGATTCTATGAACTGATAACTTCAAAAATATATAAGCCAATAAAGTTTGATTTTAACATTTCATGTAAAATTTTAATATATGAACACTATTACAGTAAAATTTCCAGTTAAGTAGTTATTACTTAGCTGTAGTTCTGATGCCCTCAACTGTATTTTTCTGGAGCTGAACTTCAGATGTGTTGTATCAATTTATGGATGATCCGTGGCTTCAAGATCAGTAGTCAGCTTTTACTAGTCCAGAGGACAAATGGGTGTGCCTTGTCTGATGAAGAATCAAAACATACTCATAAAATATTATATTGCTTGGTAAATCCTGAATTATTTTCCTTTCCTAATAAACAAAATATTATTTTTAGTATAAATATGAAAGACCTAAAATGTTTGTTTGGGTTTGTTGTTTGTTTTTTTTTTTTTTTTTAATATAGGAGTATTTTTAGCTTTTATGAGCATTTCGTCTATGGGATTTGAGGCAGAAGAGACAGAAGGCACTGGGAACTATTGTTTTGAGCTATGGAATTTTGATACTGAATCTTTTTTAGATCTTGCCAACATTTTTTTTTATGATTATAAGTGCTTTGCTTGCTTTTTTGGACACACCTGACACATTTCACAACAAGATGTTTTATCTCATTATTTTCTCTGATGTAACAGGAGCAGAAAGGATCAAAAAGCAGGTTCTCATTACTAATGGATCAAATGGATTCTTTTCCTTTCAGGTATAGCTCTTTAATATCCAAATATTTGTCTGCTACCATTTTGTGCTGGACATTTATTTTGTCTGCTGAAATGTAGTGTTGTATTTTCATGCAAATTAACATGACTAAAATGGTATGCCACAGAGTATGGGAAAGAAAATGCCCCATGTCAAGGAAGTGCTAACATCTGCCTCAGCTGGCAGCATCTGTCCATTTCAGAATGCAGGATGGCTGCCAGAATTTCATTGGTGTTCATGTTGACACCAGACATGAGAAGAAGAAACTCAGTGCATGGAATTAGACAGTAAAAAGGCACTTGACAGACAGTCTCCTTAATTCATAATTTTAAAAACACTCTGACTGTTTAAACACATGCCTGTAAGGCATATTATTAGCCATAAGGATGTCAAAAACCTCAGAGCTGTAGAATGAAATGCACCAGTCAATAACAAACATGCATAAAGTTCAGAATATAAACACGCTTTTACACTTACAGCTGAAATTCAGCTGCATAGTCTCCATTCGAATATGAACTAGGACTTTGCAACTTATGCTTGTAAACCAGGGAACAATTTTACACAACAGAAGTTATAATAAGATTAAACTGGAAAGGGGATTATATTGTAGAACAGATTGATGGCCCTTTGACAATTATTACATAATCTTGCCATGAATACCTACTTTGCTGCTGAGACTTTTAAACATTTTGGATTTGAAAAGCCAGATCTTTAGGTGAGTGAATGTTTCCAAGTGCTATGGTAAGGCTGCTTTCAATTGCCTCACAAAGTGCTTCGTCAAAGTACAAATCAAAAAAAATCTAGTACTTCTGAACTAACACTACTTTTTGCACATACCTTTACTTAGTTTCAGTAGCACTAATTCATGCCACCACAAAATTATTTGAGAATGTCTACAAGGAAAAAAATTAACTTTTAGTGGATGGAATTAAGTTGTTCCAAGTGAAATTTTTTTTTCAGAAATCTTGCCAGGCTTGGTATACAAAGTACTGTAAATATTTTTATGTCGATTTTATAAATTGATTTAGTATAAAGGAAAACTAAGCATAATGTACACGGAACTGATTGTCTACAGAGGAAAATACACATTTTAAATAAAAGGCATTGTCTAAAATATGCATATTCTACAGCCTATCAGGGCAATCTACTCCAATGCTTGATTATCCTCAGAGTTAAAACTTTTCCTTACACATAGCCTGGACATGTTCAGCTTGCACCAGTTGACCCTCAGCCTTATATCTGCACACTGTGAGGAGCCCCTATCCAACTGTTTGATGACCCCTCGTAGGTCCTGGGGAAATGTTAGGTGCCCCCAGAGCCATGCATTTTCTAGGCTGACCCAGGCCAGCTCCCCCAGCCTCTCCCCTGCGTCTAATGCTCCAGCCCCAGTGTTTTAGGGGCCCTCCCTAAAAAGTGTCTTTCCTGTGCTGGAGCCCAAAGTTCAATGTAGTTTCTAGATGTGGTCTCACAAGTGGCACTTGAGAGATATCCGAGGATAATCCCTTCCTTTGATCTACAGGTTGTGCCATACGCCCCAAAGCTGTTGGGTACCTTTACTACTAGCACACACCATGGGCTTGTGTCCAGCTTGCTGCCTACCACCAACCCAGGGCTCTTCCTGCAGAGCTGCTCTCCAGCCCCTCTGCACCATGGCTTCCTGCTACAGAGGCTCTGCTCTCCCAGGAAAAGCACTTTGCTGTTGCTGTATTTGTCTTTAAAATGACTGAATAAAACTATTTTGTTCTTCCCCTCTTAGTTTTAGAAGAAACAACGAGTTTGCGTAAATGTCCTCTTTTCTAGAAGAAAGCATGAGACCCTAAGGAGAATAAAGACGACAGCCAATAAACTGAAATATACCCACGTCACCTGAGGCCATTATCTTTCTTGATTCTTTGATACCACATCCATGATTTCTACCTGCTGTAAGTACTTGTAAATAGTCTAAAAGAGGGCTACACAAATGAATGATCCATGACTTAACCAGATCTTGTATCTCTTGAGAAAGATGATTAACTTTCCTCACAAATAACACAATGTATAATTCTTCTGTTTAATATAATGTCCATTTTATTGGGCAGTTAGGCATTCATCTGGCAGACACCTTAGCTGTAACTATGCAGTTACTCTGCATGAATTCCCTAAGAAATCTGCATGTTTAACGCTCTTTTGTAAGCCTCCTTAAAATTAAACTGAAATGTGGGTTGCAGTTGTGAATCCTGTATGATGTACTTTGTCACCCACACTACTGAAAAGCTGTTCATGGTGGACAGTTTTCAGAGATTATCTGTTATTTCAGAGATTATTTAATTTCTATAAAGTTCAGTAAACTGCTTCTACCACCTTCATCTGCTATTGTTCTTGCTGTATTGGTTTTCAAGCTGACAATTCTATGAGCTTGAAAAAACAAAATGTAATGGGGGTGGGCAGAAACACTTCTATGCTTCATGAATTTGTAAAGCTTATTTCAGTTTTAGATGGTTTTTAATCTGCATTGAAATTTTAAGCATGAAATCTGCATTTTCAGTCTACAACAAGACACTAACTATCATGCTAAAAACCAAATGGGGCAAATCATTTGACACATTCCTTATTAAATGTAGATTACATAAGTATTTACAAAACTATTTGCATCTAATCTAACATATTAGACAACAGATTGCAGTGATCACATTTAAATTTAGAATAAACAGGAAGCTGATAATTTTTTTTATTTTCCTAGAAATAATTGCTAAAAACTGAGTATTTTCTTCAACTTTAGAATATAAGAAATAAGAGGAAATAAGATAGCTTTTCTGTACTATATTTAGAGGGTTCATTGAATCTCAATTCAAAATACAAAATTCATTTGTTTTTAATTGTTTCATTGTGTTTTACTCAATAATAAAGAGTAAATATTCATACCAGTTTGTTTGAGATTAGATAGATATTACATTATATGTTCCCTAAACCAGATTTCACACAGATAGAATCCACTGATTCCAAACTGCTAATAATAGCTGTTTATGTTACTCAAAAGAAACAATAAACCCCGAAGTTGATTGTATTGTATTTTCCTGGCACTTAAGAGAAATGCTTTTTTTGTTGAAAAATCTGGTCTATACACATCTCAGAGAGTTTCTTAAGGCTCTGCTAGAAGAAGTAATTAGTAGGGCTACAGCACATAGTTAAAAGAAATTATGTGTAAGTAAATGTGCTAAAATAGAACTTTAAGGGGTTTTATTATAACAGTATAATCAGCCTAATATTCCAATCACTTTAATTCCCTTAGCATAAAAGGCATATTGAAAACATTCATTACATTATCAACTGACCAGCAGGGAAGTTACAATGGAGTGATTGTATAATTGCTTTAATTGATCCTTTTGAAGTAATATTGTGTGCATCATGATTTATACATAGTAGTGAGTTTTAGTATCACAATCTGGTATGGACTTACTCATGATTATTACTGGAAAGATTTGGATTAGTGCTTTATTTTTAATTTCTTCACCAAAATCTCTCATTTGTAGCACTGTAATCAATATCACACATTAACTGCTATGTCTCATTTTAATGATTGTTTTTCCTACCACTCTACCTTTTGCCTAAAGCAGACGGATACTTTAATAACGCTCTCCTTCCAGGTCTTACTGTTCTCTTGTATATCCTTCATTACAGCATATGCAAAATGATAATTATCAACCCAGTATATTAGAGAGAACAAGAGGAAAAAAAGCATAAACATATTAATTTTGCAGGGAATAAAGTTATCTAGAAAAAACTTGTTCATATATCTGTGAATAACAATATAGTAACATAAATGCCACAAATTTGTATGTCTGTCCTGCACATTGAACTTACCAGGTCTCCAGACCCCACTGCATTCTAAAGAAGTTATAGTTCTTGTCTCCCCAGCCAGACCTTGGTCCTCTCCATCACTATGACCTTGACATCATCCTAGTTACTAATGAGGATGTTGACCCGTATTAGCCCTATATTGACCCTGGAGAACAGCACTAGTGACTGGCCTTTAATATAAACCTCTAAACGAACTATGGCTTCTAAATGGCCTCTAAATGAACATCATGGTCATAACCCTTTGAACCCAGCAGCTCAGTCAGATTTCAGATTACCTCACTGTGTGTTTACTTATCCAGAATTTACCCAACTTGTACATGAAGACATTATGTGAAACAGAGTCAAAAGCTTTATGTAAAGTTGGGATAAGGAGCATGCACTGATCTCCCCTCATCCACTGTCACTAATTTTCCTTTGTCAGTCCATAGTGACTAGTTTTAGCCATCTTCTTGTCCTTCATACGTGTAAATATTTTCCAGAATTATTTGCTCTATCACCTTTCCATTTCAGACTTATTGGCCTGTACCTTCCCAGATCCTCCTTCTTTACCTTCTGGAAGATAACAGTGACAATTGTTTTCTTCAAATCATCAGAGCTGTCCTTCAATCACTCAAATGACCTTCTGAAGGTACTTGAGAGTAGCCTTATTCCCTTAGCACTTGTGGATGCAACCTATCAGATTCTATCAAATTTTGTGCATCCACTTTGTGTAAATATTCCCAACCTTGATTCTTCTCTATCAGTGTTAAGTCTTCTTTGCTCTAAATTATGGCCGTAGTCTCAAGGGTCTAGGATTCCTGAAGTCTGTATTTACTAGTTAAGACTGAACAAAGAAGGTATTCAGTACCTTGGCTTTCCCCATGTCCTTAGTCACCAGGGTCCCTGACCCATTCAACAGTAGGCCCATACTTCCCCTAATCTTCCTTTTGCTACTCATGTACCTGTAGAAGTCAAGATCTGACAGTATCCAAGACTGTCGCTGTTTCCACCTCTTGTATATTTCTTTTTTATGTCCATTCCTTTTTTCAAAAGCTTATTAAATGTCCAGACATTGTGCCACCTTTGCTAGACCTCCTCATCTCCAGATGGACTGTAACTGATCTTGAAGGAGGTCGTCTTGAAATTCAAAACAGCTGTCTTCTTTTCCCTAAGATTGTACTCCATGGGATTATTCCAAGCAGGTCCTTGAGAAGCCATAGTCAGTTTTTCTGAAGTTCAGGTCCTGTGACCCTGCTTTATGCTTTGTTTCCTCCTCTCATGGTTGCTGCAGCCAGGCCTTCACATCACCAACCAGTTCTTCCTTGCTTATAAGTATCAGGTCCAACAAACGCCCCCTTCACTGGCTTTTCAATCACCTGATTCCATGAAATAACAAAAATGCTTTTATGCTTCAATTTCTTTGTAATGTCATCATTGTAGGAAAATAGATCAGGAAAATAATGAAAAGGTTAAATAGTCTTCTTTTTGTTGTGGCAAACATGAGCCAAACTATCACAAGCTAGTTATTTAAATGTTAAATATCATTTGAATAAAATTTTTATTTGGTAGATATGGAAGACGAACATAAGAGATTATTTTCAACAGCTCATTTTTATATATTGCATCACTGATGGTTAATGTTTTTTTCTTTTTTCACACAAGTTCGCAAAACACCAAAGGGAAAAAAGAAAAAAAACAAGGAAAAGTAAAAAGAGAATGAAAAATATTTTTTCTTTAATTTCTGGCAAACAATACTACTATGAAATATTAAATTTATGTGAAATATCTACTACTTATAGACAGATAATATGTACATAAACTTCATTAGTTCTGACAAGCAATTGCATTAGCTCCTATGACATTGATTTTGACCTACATTAACACTCGATAAAGTTTAAGTTTTGCCAAAATCTTGGAGGCTTGAAAGCTAGCAGAATAAATTCAGGACTAAGTGCCAATAACTTTCTTTTCTGATCGGGTTATGCTAAATGTGATTAGGAACAGTCAAGGTGATTCATCAGGGGCTAATTGCACTTAACTAACTTGATTGCAGGCCACAGTTAAATGACTGGCTTGTTTTATAAGTGGAGAGTTGTTTACTTTGTTGTGTGCTTCAACCTTAGCAAGGCATTCAGTCCTTGCTCTTAGTCCATTTATGAATTGAATGCTGCTGGTATTCCTCAAGCACCAATACTCATTTTCTTCAAGAGACCTGTAATGAAGGCATCATAACCTTGGCTTGATCAAGAGATGAGTGACTGAGCATGGTGAGGTGTAGCCAATGGCAGTGCAATGGAGACCTGAGGAGCCTTGGTGCAGGACATGAGAGCAACATCTGAAGCTGCTGGAAAGGTATAGCATGACTGGTCATGAACTGATTTGATGCATGTCATGTGCCAACATGTGACTATAAAACCTTCAGTAATGGAGATGAGGGAAAGCATTGTTAGGCAGCTGCTTGACAGCACCTGCTCAGTCAGGGAAGTTCTGCTGTGGCTGCACATGTAGTACCACCCTTTTTTTAATTGGAAGATCTATGGAGGCCTACAATTACGGGTAAAATTATATTGGGCTTACCAGGAAGAAAACACACGGAATCCCTGAACTTTCTGAAGAACTACTTCATCAGAGAAGATGCTTTCTGCCAGGAATAATAAGGCTTCTTGAGGTCTCTCTTTGACATATGACTTAGCCATGACCTTCCATTTGATTCATGTTCACACTTAGGATCTGAAACTCATACATGCATCCATTTAAACAAGGTTTCAGTGTAGAAAACATGGAGATAATTCAGTACAGACTAAATATCTGGGTATTGACCTTATTTCTCAGAGTAGCAGTGAAAATTCCTGGATATAATTCCTTGTTAAAAATAAGTCAGTGTTTAAGATATCCTTCATGAATGTGCAAGAGACAGATTCAAGGCCTTATCGGTATTAATTCAAATGGAAAACTTGGTGATCAATCTTCCACATCAAATGAAGGTATCTAAACCATAACTTCTCTGTGCCTGTCTCCTGACTGATTACAGTAGTTCCCTGTTTCAGTCATGATATGGGACAATAAAAATTATTATATTATGTTGATTTTTTTTTTTTTTTCAAGGACAAGAGAATCATTGATGACAGGTCTAATTTATTAGCATCAGTCATTGAATGAATATTCTTCCATTCATTGCTTTTCATCAAATATAAACCCCTTCATTCCATGTATATATCATACTACCTTCCGGAAGCTGGTGTCTCATTCTGAACTCTCAGTTATATCTGACAACTGTGCCCTTCTTCATCAAGATTACTGCTCTTTTTTCTCATTTCTTTTTCATATTATAAATTCTGTGTGATGTTTTGTAAAGCTGAATCATATTTCTTCCCACAACCATAAACTGTGTGGATAAAATATGATAAAGTAGCGTCAATGCTTTAGCCTATATCTCAGCAAAAATGCAATATTCTAACTCAATCTATCTCAAATAGTTTATGGTGTTTAATGCTCCCTTCTTTGCTCTTCAAATGGCAGATCTGTCTAAGTACGATCAGCCTTTAAAAAGCAGAGACTGTGTAATATATTCAGCATCAAGAAACCAGTTACTTTTCAGTATGTTTCTGTTGGTAAACACTAGATAATAAATGAAATTGAAATAAGATGAAGCTGACTTCAACATGTTAACATCTATTTTTAAACAAAGTTTTCAGTACAGATTTGTAAAATAGTATATACAAATGTTTTATCCTGTCGTTAAGGATTTTTAAACAATATTTATTTTGTATTTTAAATGAAGCTATAATATAGTGAATGTCTACTCTGTGTGTAATGGGATTTCTGGTAGTCTAATGCAGAGACTCAATAGTATTCTAGATTTGAAATAGTTCATAGGGCACTTTGTTGACATTCAAAGGAGTTGATTCAGTTGCTTCACAAGTCATAAAGTTTTAAAGTTGAAGAAATCCTTTCATCCCTTCTCCTGTTTGGATCACAACCGAAAGCTGTTATTCTGGGACAGAGAAGAAGGCTGGCTTATCAAGGCAGTAGTGAGAGAGTGCTTGAAACATATAGATGTTAAAAGAGTATACTCGTTACTCAGACTGCAAAGTTTTCTAAGCATCAGTAAAAAAAAAGAAAAAAAAAAAAGGTCTCTGAGAAAGAGATACAGTGTAAGTATGGAAAAAAAAAATGAAATCTATCATGAAACAGTAAGTTTCTGTCTCTCTGAGTGGTGATTGTTAGAATACCAAGACAAACAGTTAGGCTATACACTAACTTTACAATATATAGCCCTTTTAATGGCACATGATTAACATCAGCATATGTAATTTAACTAAAAAATTCTGCTTGCTGGTTTTATATATTTGCTCCGTTCACTGCGTATAAATAGGCTTTGAAATCTTTCTCCTTCAGGGATTCACTATGTGTAATTTCAGAAATAATAACATCGGCACCTAAAAATCATAATAATCCCATACTGGTCAAAACAAACAGTAAAACAATAGTAATCTGAAAAGAGTGGGACTAATGTTTTCAGTGATGATATACCAAAAGACAAAATAAAAATTGAGATAGTAAAAAAGAAAATTATGAGAGAAAAATAACAGCTAGAAGGAAAGACTAATGATCTTTAAAGAACGTTAAAAAAAGAAGAAAATACAATTGTATGTAGGGGAATATGAAGGAACAGAGACACATACCTACTGTATCACAGATGTGAACAGGAAGACAGCAATAACTTTTAAAAATGTAATATAGCATTGTGCAAATTCTTGTTTTGATACTTCACTGAATACAAGAACAAACTAAATTCATTTTTTTTAAAGTAAAGGAACTAAGAGAATGCCATTTGTACCTGTAAATATCTACACTGTAAACAAGGTTCAGTTGAATCTCTTGTGCTTCAGGATAACCATTTACCGCCTTGGTAAAACAAACAAACAAATAAACAAAACCCAACAACAACAAAACAAGGTAAAAGAAAAAACACCCCGCACCTCCCTGTTTGGGCAGATTGCACATAATTCTCACTTTGTGGAAACGTTTCTCATCTTTCTAGACATCATGAGGGATTATTCTGATACAGAATACTGAACAAAATAGATGACTGATACAGTCCAGCATGACTCTCTCTCTCTAATATATACATAGCTGGAGTATTTGATCATGCTCCACTCTGTAGTCTTGCATAAATCCAGCACAACTCACTAATAATGAAGGATCACTAAAGGAATCAGACTTAGATAGTCCAATGATCTTAAGAGAAGAAAATGGGAAAGTGATTACCACCAGTGCTCATAATTGTTATTATTCGCTTCCTTGCTGAAACCTGTGCTGCTTGTTTGAGAAGTTTGCACTTTAAAAATGAAACCTGAACTTTATAAAATTTATAAAATGATTCTCTAGTATCTACAAACTGGGAATTCCACAAATCTATTTAAAACAGACCTCAGGATGTCTTTGGTATTAATATAATAAAAAATTATTTAAAAAAAAAAATAAACACTGCTTTCTTTTATTAATCACAAAGCATATCACTTTATTTCAGAACTCATAGAAATCTTAGTCTCAAATAATACTGCAGTGTTTAGTCATTTTGTTCTGATAACATGACGTATTTGCGAAAGACTGCTTTACAGGAAAAATTCGGAAAAAAAAATCCAACTCTTATACAAAATAACCTTATTATTTCTTTATCTATTTTTAAAATGGCTCAAGTTAATGACTGCTGATTTGTTCTGTGTTGAGGAACTGCTATTCTTGTTTCCTCTTGCAATTGTTCTAGATCTTTTGTGTTCCTAACACACAAACTCCCTGGATAATTCTCCTACAGTTATTAGGCAAAAATCTCATCAGGGATAAAACCAAAAAATGCACAGTTTCACTGAAGTAAGAGTACTTAATTTGCTGATCACTGATGGTAGCATACACTGCTTTGAGTTGATAATGTAGCTGTTAGAAACATCTTCCTGTCTAAATCAGTGCCTTAGTACTTTTCTACTATTCACCTTCCAGACTCTTCTGATCTCACTGAATTAGAATAACTAGTCAGCTTACATGGTAACCACTTCTTTAATGAAGCATAGAGAATAAGAAAAATACTGCAGACATGCAAATCAAGAAACTTATATGAAAACAGTACTGCCTATATTATAACTCCTAATAAACCTGTAGGAAGTAGTTCACCTTTCTTCTAAATATGGACATCATCAGAATGTCTGAGTTTCAGGGAGTAAGGCAGCTGTTAATTTTAAACTAGGCACTTCAATTTTCTGTAACTCTTGTATGGAATAAATAACAGCGTCAAATGTGAGAAAAATGACATGCAACTTTCAATTTGCCTCCTGAACTTTTTTCTGTTCCCTGTATTCCCACAGTACCGTAAGTTTACATTGTTATTATTAATTCTCTTTTTTCCCCTCCATCTTTTATTAGCTTGAAAGTTGAAAGCTTAAGGATAATACATCTGAATGTAATGCAAATTATCCCTGGTTTTGGTTAATAATATTTTCCTTTGTTGACTCCTAAGCAAAAACATAGAGGACTGAAAAATGCTAAGATAGGTATGGGAGAAGAGGAACACAATATGATATCAGTAACAAGCTTAGACAAATTGTGAGTAATTTTTTGGTTTAATTATTCTTTTAACCTATTGAGGTTGTTCTATGCCATAGCAATATTTGTCAAAAAGAGTGTTCTTAAATATTAACTTGAGATCATTGCTATGCAGCTACTGCTGGTGCTGTTGAAGTCCAAATAGCACTGTTGTCCTGCTTTATACTGAATTAGTATATCTGTGGGAAGAAAAAATATATCTAGTTGTCCTTTTTCCTTATACATTGTTGTTTCACAGTTGTCTTTTGCGCTTGTCAATGGTAAAACAGACTGGTCTAGAAAAAATGAACTGCAAGGATTCTTCTATGCATATTGTTAGTAACTTCATTGCATGTTGTGATGCACAGATGTTACATTAAACATACAAATGTCCTGAAAGCTGAGACCTGCATCAATGCTCATACGTTTTAGATCACTCTTCCATCCATCAGGATGGAGTTGTCTTCTCAGTCTATTCTATCATGTTTCCCTTTATTCTTGGGAACAGTGGGCTAGGAATATAAAACTACCTTACCTGAACTAACTTGGTGGTCTCCTGAGAATAACATTTCCCTCCAGAATCAAAGAAAAACTTAACTGAAGTACACAGATAACTAAAATAGTGTCTCCCTTCAATTCTTCACTTCATATTAACAAAACCAACAAATATTCTTGGAGAAAGACCATGTATGACATCCTTCAATGTGAAGTAGAAGAGCAGTTTCTGGGCCTGGACCTCCCTGGCTGAGTCAGAAAGGGAAGGTAGAGGCAAGGCTGTCGTGCTTAGGGAACTGGTGGCATTTGTGGCCAGGGCAGAATTTGAAGGTTTCTGTGACTTTTTTTTTTTTTTAATAAAAAACTGTGAAACGTTACCTGCAAGTTTTGCAGTAATCTAAACCATAATTCTCAAAATCACTGTTAAGCTGAGAAATCTTTCTTGCTTGTTTAGTTTCATTCTGTCTGAAAATCAGTTAAAAAACAAACAAAAAATTCCATCTGAAAAACAAATTTAAAAAGTCAGGTATTTAACCATCCCTAGAATGGGGAAACATACTCAAAGTTAGATCATTTCATAAAAAACTATTCTTTGGCTGAACTTCAGAATATATTTTACATTATTTAACTATGGAATGTTTTACTTACAAAATATCTTTATTTGATAGCTTAACAGTTTTTGACCCTGTTCTTTAGCTGAGAAATTACAATTGACGTCTCTTTCAGAAACCAACTGAATACAATTCAGTAAAAAAAGGAATTCTCCTTACAGTGCTATACAACTGTTACTGAACTGATTCCAGTTTATGAGAAACAAAGAAGCCTCATTACATGCATAGAGTGAAAGAAGAGAGGAAAACAAAATGTGGAGACTGCTTTGTCATACAAAAGTTGTGAGGAAAAATATCAATTGAATTTTATATATGGACCATACTAATAAATATATTACTAATACTAGATACCTTTCAAATCTTGCATGTGTTATCATTTCTACCTCTACTGTTATTAGTTTGCCTGTTAATAAAAGACTACCAATTAGTCATTTTATGTAAGAACGCTGAATTTTTGAGATCAAGAAATTTTTTGGTGCTTACAAAAGTAAGAAGTCTCCTAAAGTAATTTTGTGTAGTATCACTGGACTTAAGTGTAACTTAAGTTGAAATATCCAAACATCTGAATAGTTAAGGCATTAATTAGCAAAGAGTTTAAAAAAAGATTATACTCTTTTTGTTTTTCTTTTTTTTTAAAGGACATTAAGGCCTTATTTACAATTTGCCCTTAGTTAGAAATCCAGGGTTTTTGCTGGTTGTTTTTATCCCAAGCAAAACTGGATTATCATAACCAGATTCTACAGTTTACTACTGTAAGAATGTCTATTGAATCTGAGGTTATTTCCCAGAACTGCAGTCAAATCCAAGACCTCAAACTGGCCTTAACCCAACACTTCAGATCATTCTAGGTTATCAGGTACTCAAATTTAAAAGGTGTGGGTTCTGTTATCTGGAATGACAATACCTTCATGTGCAATTTTTGTCTTAAAAATTCTTAGATGCATTTAAAGGAGTTTAAAATGTAATGTCCCTAGCAATGCATCATGTGTCTGGAGAATTTTTTATTTTTTTTTCCCCTTCACTGTATGTACAGGCTGCAGTTTTCAGAGTATTTTTGTTCCTTATCCATAGCTGAAGGCATGGAATTCTTTTCCCGGAATCCAACAATCCTAGAATGGTTGAGGTTGGAAGGGACCACTGAGGCGTCATCTTGCCCAATCCTCTTCATGGCATAGAAAAATTTCCTCTGTTGTTCTGTGCCATACAATTTAGAGGCTACATGAATCCAGTCCAACTGACTGGCTGCTTTGCAAGTGGAATATATTTGATTAATAGTGCTAAAATGAAACACAGTAAATAAAATAAACTAAGAGTAAAATGGGAAAAGCAATCTGAATACAAAACTCCACTATAGAGTCTCACCACTGGCCAAACCTTTTTCATTCTTGACCCACAGTGCTGTCAAGTGACATAACGTGAACAAGAAAACTTAAGAGCAGACCCCTTACATTCATCATTGGACTCTCCCGGCTCAAATTTTAATTTGGATAATATTCTATATACACCTCCTATGCATATCATTTACATCCAGTTGTCATAAACTAACTGTTCCCCAGTTATCTTGCCTTTGTTTATTTGTTTGACAGTGTTGTTTGTTTGGGGTTTTTTTGATCAGTCATCTAGCACTCTTTGCATACTCAACACAAAGCATAAAAAGCCAAGAAACTCACACAAGGTTACAGATCCAAGTATAGAGTTCAATTGCTAAAACATTACGCTTCATAGCACTTAAGTGTTATGTAGTGTTTAACCTTTGAGTCCATGGTCCCTCAACAAGAAAACAGCTTCATACAAATCTTAACAAGTTCTTTGTAAGACAGGGTACCAGAAGTTCTGCTGATAACACATTCTCAGAACAGTTTTTTCTTACTTCTTCCATGTGAAAGTGGCTGGTTTTTAACTAATTAAAAAAACCCTGATTTTTCATTCCCTCCTACAGTTTGTGCAATCTTCTAATTTTCAGCCTGCTATCAAAATACTAAGCATGTAAAAATAACTTGTGTTTCTGCATGAGGAAGTACGTTTTGCATTCATCTTCTGGGGAGATAGTGAGTCTTTTGACTAATGTTTTTGAGTTGGCATTTTACTGTTGTTGTTTGGAGATTCTGGGTTTGCTTGTTTTTCTTTAAGGCATATATTAATTTTTAATAAATCTAAATAATAAACAAATTAACATATTACATGAATGACCTTTTGGTTAGTCACTGGCTTAAGTACTATTTATAGCATCTTTTCACTTTCATTTATTTAAATTCTAATGTCAGCTGTAGCTGTAGTAATTAGATTGAATTTTGTATTGTCACTCCTTCCACAGTCAATTTTCACTATCCTTACTCCATATATAAGTTCACAAGGAGCACAGAGGGTAGCAGAAGAAAAACCCTACTTTGCTTCAAAAGAAGCCAATTAACAAATCTCATTTAGTGTTAATTGCAACAGCAGTTCTCACCATAGTTCAATCAACACCTAGCTAAAGCAATCTGAAAGAAAGCAAAAGATAGACATTGATTTAGTTCACAAACAACTGTATTGCCACATTTCAAACTGAACATCTTACATCCCCAATAGGCTGGAGCTGTTCCTTTCCATACAACTATTCTACAAATCTCTGAGGTTTTAGCACTTAGAAAATAAGACATATCTGATACGTATTCTCTGAAGACACTAAGGAACAAAGTCTTGTTGTATCGAATTACATTGGTACATTTTTAGAACTTATTCCACTGTCCTAGTTACAAATTCTGACTTTATGTACAAATTCATTTTATAAATCTTGACTTTATGCACAAATTCATTTTATCTCTCAAAGTCAAATCAGGCAAACACATCTTTCTGCAGATTTATATGGGCCTATAGAAAAAGTAAACATGAAAAAAGCTAAACAAGAAGTTCATTATGTGTGAGTGCATCCTTGTTTAAAAAGTATTGGCAGTTCATAGCTGCAGCTACCATTCGTATCTACGCTAAAAAAGCTGCAGCTAACAAACCATCTGAGTTGCTCCAAAACAGAAGCTTTCACATTTCACAAATGCATTAGTCACTTTACTAGGTTCTGTGAAGGTCTGAATTACTGCTCGGTGTGTTGGGCTTAAAACTGTACGTCCTTAAAGGGTTGGTAAAAGACACTGAATGGTGAAACAAATTTATACGGGACATCAACGACGTACTAACTGAACAAACTGTAGTAAAACTTGATACCACTTTTCCCCTGTCAAAATGTCTTCCTTCAGAGGAACAAGATGCTGTTATTTAAATAACACCTACATCAAAGCATTAAATTCTTTAAAAAGATAAATTTAACTGAAATGAATTGCCTGCCCCTCCAAAAGTCTGCGTGTCTTTCTGCCCGTTGAACAACTCAACATAATTGCTGAAGACCTGATGTTATTTAGATGCATAAATTTCCCATTAAAAACCTTTCAAGCAGAGCAGCTGCATTCAATCCAATGCCATTTTAATTCTGATTGGGCTTTCAACCTGAAAACATAAAATCCACAATTAAAATTAACTTCATGATAAAACTCCCATAAGATGTACAGTAATGACAAAAATCAATCTAGCATTTATAGTTACATTTCCACAAGTAAAATCAAGATATAAAAGGCAGGGTATTTCAGACTAAAGCTCCAGTTTCTTAGTACAGTCCACAACTCATTCAGAACATATTTATAACCCTTGAAATTTACTTAATATTGGTAAAATGCTAACAAAAAATCCTGGTTTCACAGGGGTTACAGATGGTTTTTTTCTTTTCGCCTCCAACTTGGTGTTTCTTAAAAATAACTAGATTTTATTCTAAACCCTAAAGTACAACACTAATTTTTCCATAGTTTGGTGGCCACTTTTGAATATTTTAAATTTGCGAGCTGTCTTACGTTCTTTTGATAGTTTATCAGTGGGCTTTTTTGGTTTTGTGTGGGTTTTGTGGGTTTGATTTTTTTTGTTGTTGTTGGTTTAGTTTGGGTTTGATTTGGTTTTTTTCTGGATGCTTTGAATGCTTTTTTTTAAGACACCTGCAATTTTTTTAATTTTGCTTGGATTTTTTTTGGCTTTTTGGTTTGGTTTTTTTTGTTGTTGTTTTTCGGGGTTTTTTTTAGAATGCTTTGTAAAATTCAAAAGATCAATACAGGAAGAATAATTCAATAATGTGCCAGAAGTAGCAAAGACAGGACTACTGAGTCACAGATAACATGATATGGATCAGAATGATACGTGACAGAATAATGGAAAACTGTCTTTTGTTAAAAGGCCAGTCACATGAATAGATAAATGACATCTTACTGTTGGTACTCAATCTTAAATTCAACCTATATGGCACTGCTTTTCTACATATTAGAATCCTAAACTAGAGCAACATACCATTATCTGCCCAATCTGTTTAGTTTAGTATGCTTTATTCCATTAAAAGAATAATGTTTGTTGTATAGTGTTCCCATGCTTTTATTCCACTACACCAAGAAAGGAGGAGTTGCCAGGACAGCCAACATATTTTTTTCTATATTAACTCAGTGGCTAATTCATTCAAGTTCATTTCACTCTGTGTCGTGTGTCTTCCCTAGTCATTTCATTACATACTGAAGTACTTGGCAAGAGCTTGTGGGATAAAGAGAATTTATATGCTTCTTCTGTAGTGGCAGCCATAGTTGAATCCCAAAAAGCCTCATTACCACAAATAGCATGCAACACGAAGCCAACATGCCCCCATGATGAGACTGTGTTCACTTCTACAGGATCAGCAGTAAAAGACAACAGTGAAAATCTAGAGAATAAAAATATAGAAATGATCTCTGGTGAATTAACACTAAATCATCTTATGTGAACTTTCCAAAAAAATAAAAGCATTTGATCAGTTTCCAGCTTTTCCTTGCTAATGTGAAATCTTTGCACAGATCAGTGGAGCTTTCTAGTATCATTCTTTCTACACAGTTTACGCAAAAACAAATTTCAAGACTAAGCAGTAGTTTATGCTGATCATCGGCATAATTTCCTGACACTGTAATGTGTAATTGTAATAATATGTCAGCACTTTTAAAGAAATGCGTAACACCTTGTTAAGCACTGTTGTTTCTCAAACAGCGTAATTAGCAATTTTTGCCTATTGGTGCATCACTATGAAGGAAATTTTAAATTACATGAACATTCCACTACGAAACTGGTATAAATAACTGTACTGAAGCAATGAGAGTATTTGTTTATTTTTTTAATAGCGTCTAGATTTTGGATACAAGTAATTAAGAAAATATTAATGCAATCTTGTGCTAAATTCTTTTCTGGTCATCTGATAGTTCTTATCACCTTGTTCATGAATTTCAATTACACCAAAAACATTACCTTAAAGGAATTACTCAACAAATGAGTTAATATTGACACTTTTTTAGTAGCACTTAGTCCAGTCATGCTTTATAGTAGGCAACAGTCAGTAATACTAAAACTGAACAGGGTGTTTAACTTGTTGCCCAAATGGAAAAATGATGCTGATAGATATTACAGAGATTCAAATAGAGAAGCTAATGGATCTCAAGTCTCCTAATTGAAATTTGCAAATAGCTTGGGTCAATTTATAATTTTTTCCTTTGAACATAACTTGTAGAAACAGAGATAATTGCTTTTGCTAAGAGCCTGAGCTCAAACAATGATTTTTACCAACATAATTTTAATCATGTGGTCTGCTGCATTCAGGATGAATTTTATAATGGTTATTGATTAAATCATTACACATCTTTCATGGGAAAAGGGAGCTCCTTCCAGTCACTACCTTCCCTCTCTTTTTGACACTTAGCTTAAAACATAGTTTGTAGTTCATCAGCCCATTGGCCAGCTCTGATTCCTGTAATATTTTGTGCAATCCCATTTGGGTCTTTTCCTTCTTGTTCCCCAAGCACATATTCTCCTGAAATTGTATTTTGTTCTAGTTTTCCATTTCTGAAGACAAATTTTCGGTGTCTTGCAGCTCCATGCAAAGCCCAAAGTGTCCAGTAATCCTGTCATCCTGTTGGACTTTGCTTGGTAAAGGGGCCTCTCAGTTCACCTCACAGGATTGGGCTTTTCTATGCAAGTGACATGATTTGCAATGAGGGCCCCTTGTTGAGGCTCCTTAGAAGATGTCAAAGATGCTGAAGAGCATGTGACCAGAAAAGCAGAAATAGGTGTGACTGTTGAAGGAAATGGCTGCCAAGGCCACTGGGAGCAGGCAGGATTTCTGCTGGAGGTGGCAGTGGGGAAGCTGCTTCTTATCCTGTGTGTCAGTGGTCCATATACTATTCTTAGCTGTGGTCTGGGCTGATCCAGACCTACTAAATATGCATACTTTTGTTTCCTCTATTAATGTAAGCTAGAATGCTATTTAATGGATTTTTTGAACTTTGGAAGAGGCGGATTTAGTGCAATGGCTCACTGAAAATATTCCACTTTGCTTGTGGAAGTGATTTGTACTATAAAATTAGAATTTCTCATCACTAATAAACATTCAAATTACTGCATACCTCAGTACAAAAGTTTGAGCACTCGGATCATATTACTTGCCAAAAGTATGTTCCTAAAAGCGAATGTTGTAATGTGAGTACACAGTCAAAAAATATGTCTTTTAATTCAAACAAAAGAGTCACTCTGAATAGCACATTTAAAGAATAAAAGGAAATACAGACACAAAGATAACCTCAGGGATTATAATGGTAGGACAAGGGGTAATGGGTTCAAAACCGAATAGGGGAGATTTACATTACATATAAGGAAGAACTTGTTTACTGTGAGAGTGATGAGACACTGGAAGAGGTTGCCCAAGGAAGCTGTGACTGCTCCATCCCTGGAAGTGTTCAAGGCCAGGTTGTATGGGGACTTGAGCAACCCGGTCTAGTGGAAGGTGCTCATGCCCATGGCAGGGATTGGAGATAGATGATCTTAAGTTTCATTCCAACCCTAACCATTCTATGATTCTATAATTCTAAAACTGAAAGGAAGACTTTTAGGCTTACAAACGAGTAAAACCCTCCTTGAAAACAATTTACCACAAACATTTCAATTTTTTTTCTTACTATAATAATGGAATTTTCAGTTAAAATGTACATGACATCATATTTGTAGTGAACTAAAGCACTGAATAAAGAACTATCATTATACTTTTTACACCCATGTGTTTCTTTAAAAGCCAAATTTAATATAAATTGCTACTCATAATTTTTATGGCCACATCTTTGTGTCAATATATCATCAATATATCTCTGAAAATAAATACCTAGTTTTGGTGCAATATTATAATTCCAGGACTAAAGAGCTTGCTAAGGCAAAAAAAAAAAAAAAAAAGGAATCTTTAAAGTCAAAGCTATATATCAATTCTCTTCTTCCATAGATTTTAGGTATTTCAGCTTCCTTTTTATTGTACTTCAATGTTTATTCTACTTCATCATGGTTTAAGCCCAGCCGGTAAAACAGAACCATGCTCTTTACATTCTTCTCCTCTCCCACTCAGGGAGGAATGGGGAGAAGAATTGAAAGAATGCAAACCCCACAGATCGAGATAAGAACAGTTTAATAACTGAGCTATAATATGCTACTACTATCACTACTACTACTACTACTACTAATAATAATAATACGATAAATAACAAGTGGAGAGAATATGTAACTAAAAGGGGAAAGGAAAAAAAAAAGCAATAAGCACAAGTGATGCACAATACAATTGCTCACCACCTGCCGACCAATACCCAGCCCTACCCAAGCAGTGATCTGGGCTTTCCAGGCTGCTCCCCCCAGTTTATACACTGGGCATGATGTGCTGTGGTATGGAATACCTTTTTGACTAGTTTGGGTCAGGTGTCTTGCTCTGCTTCCTCCTGGCTTCCCTCACTGGCAGAGCATAGGAGACTGAAAAGTCCCTGATCAGGGTAAGCACTGCTGAGCAACGACTAAAACATTGGTGTGTTACCAGCATTATTCTGAGACTAAAGCCAAAACACAGCACTGTACCAGCTACTAAGAAGGAGAAAAATAACTATTACAGCTGAACCCAGGACAGAGCTCTGGATCCAATACCTCAAGATGAGAACATAAACTCCAAGCTGTCAAAACTCAAAGCAAGTGGATTGCTTGTTAGACTACTTTATTAAGATTTTTCATAGGGTGGTAACACAATGTAGCCAAATTTATTTAAGGTCAGAATTATTAAATTTTGAAAGAGTTAAGCAATGCTGTCTGATGTTGGGACATAAACTGATAAGCAAGCCTATCTATCCTGGATAGCCTGTCTAGTGAGCAGGAAAATTTGAGTTGGTCACAAATATAGATGGGTCAGTGAAAGAAAGTGAGTGATCCAGACTGTTGTATAAAAAAATCAATTTTTAAGAATGATTTATGCAGAATGCGTGCAACCTTTTATTAAGAAAATAAACAAGAATTGCATTTTACTTACAAAAAAAATTGCAGAGTTGCAAGCACTAACTCTGTAAAGTAGGATCCCAGGATTACAAATGCAAAAGCTATTGTTTGAAAATGCTTGCTGTAATTTAGCCAGACAGTTTCCTATCTTTTAATAATATTGACCCAGTCATATAATTAAAATTTCAAAGGTCTGTGTGATTACAGTTGCATGCTTGATCATGCTTACTAAGTGTGCCAGACTTCGTGCCTATTAGATAATTTAACTGACACTGGACATGCAAAGTCACGCACTCAAAAAAATGCTACCTGAAAATTAGTAGCATCAAAAGGCTGGTTTATTAAAAAAAACACACATACATCCCCCCCCCAAAAAAAAACCAAACCAAACCCAACCCAAAACAAAAAAAAACCAAACAGCTTAATCAACATTTTATTCAGAGTTAAAGTCAAAACACACAGAGAACCGTAAAGACGAAAAAAAAAGTGAGTATGCTAACTTTTACATTTATTGCTATAGGACTAGGGGGATGTTTCAGGGAAGAAAAGAAGAGCAGAGCTTCAAAACACACATGCTATCTTAATCCAATTGCTTCTATGATAATAATACTTCTACCGCCAAAATGGCATCTGTCTGTCCCTTCCGGTTATGTATCATACACCACTCCTACTCAATTTCTTACATTTTCTCAGATTTTGCTTCAAAATTGAGTTTGGTGTTATACAAGCTACATCAGTTTCTGCTTTTAACTCTTTGGTTTGTACTGATACCTGAAGAACTCTTACTTTAAGGGGGTGAAGAAAAGATTCTGGAGCCTTGGTGCTGGCAGGATTAAGAAGTAAATAACACAGGCTCAAAGGAAGAAAACAGCACCATGGTAAAATTTCATTAAAATTATTCCATAAGAATGAAATCCTGTTAGGCAATATGTATCTGATCTGCCTGTTACTTCAAAGATTTCGCAGAAACAAAGTAAGACATCTCTTGAGATACTTTGAGAAGGGAAAGGCCCATTTTGTGAAACGTAAACTTTCTATTAAATCTTGACCTACTGCTGTTTTTTTCTATAAAGATATGACAGCCTAAGGTAAGTAGTGGTTGAAGTATGTTTTTCCCGTTTCTCTTTTGTATTTCCCTTTTCAATTCCCGTTTTTATGGTGCTTCGAAATAAGCACAGCATGTCGTCCCTTCATACATTAGAAGTGACACGTTACATGTTTCCTGATGCTATGCTTTACAAGTTTTAACTCATGTCCTTTGCTATTCTCTTTCCTTAAAAAATCAGCAAAAAAGAGTACTAAAATCTTTTAGCAGTAAGGAAGCTAAATGTTTCCATTACTATTAAAGAGTTTTGAAATCATTGGTGATTCTGATTACTTGGCTTCTAATCTCTAATAGGAAGTTACCATAAGGAGATTCTCGATTCGTTCTAGCAATAGGAAGTCTTCCACTGATTTCATGAATGTATTTTCAGCATTATAGCTTTTTTAGAGAGAATAACAAAGGCAACATTTTAAGAACTTATTAGAACTTTTTGGTTGACTTTTATTTTTAAAAAGCTAGAAAAATTCTCAGATTTTTCTTAAATGTTTCAAAAATACAAAAAAAACCTCTAAAGAAGTCTTCTAACATATATGATTTTACTACATTTTAATTAATTATTATTAATGAGACAAATTCATCATAAATTTATTAAATAATATCTGTCCTCTGAAACAAAGTTCAAAGAGATTAAATTATTAGCACATGATACCCTAACACTACCACTTCAAGGGTACATTTTATGACTTTAATGCAAAGTATTAAAATCAGTAAACTGTATTTTAACAGAGCACTTTAGTATAATTATTATATTGTATAAATGTGAAAAACGCAATTGATGGTAAATCTATAACTTTTAGTTATATTATAGATCCAACACACAACAACAACAAAAAATACATACAAATATTATAAAATCTGGATTGTATTTCAATTTTATGTGAAGTATCACTTATATTTCATTCTTTAAAGGAAGCTCTCTTTGTGATATGGTAATTTTGCAAGATGGGATTTATAAATTTTGCATACGGAAAAAATGCCTTTCTCAATTCCTTTTTTGTTTTAATAACAAAGTTGTCCATATTGAAATACCCTCACTATACCTTCCTCTAACTAGAAAATAAGAAGGAAAGGAAAAAATACAAGAAGAATATAAGAAAACTAATGAGCACACTTCAGATAGCAACGAGGTTCATGAGGACATGATTAACAGAAAAATGTTTGCTGGAGGGAACAGAGGAACAGTAAGGAAGAAACTAAGGTAAAGCAGGAAATCAGCATGCAAGGAGATACAAGTTTCAGAAAAGTGCGAAGGAGTAAATAAAATTAGACAAAAAACCCTAAAATTAGGGTATCTTGTGAGGAAATGAAAAAGAAAAAAAAAGCATTTGTAAACAAATATAGATACCATGAAAAACTGATCAAGGTTATAAAAATAGAGCACAAGTATCATACAATACCAGAAGATCGGGAAGAAGCAAAAAAGGAAGAGAAGCAGGGTGGAGAAATGGAAATGCTATGCAAGGGGTATGATTACAGCTTTCTGTGCTGCAGGAAATCAACAAAGTGAGAGGTTTCTTCCCCCAACATCTATAGGAAACACTGGCATACACATTTAAAATTCTGTTCTAAACCTGAAATGACAGTTCTGAAATTGGAACCATGCAAATTTCTTGTGTGTTCAAAGAAAAAAGGAGATACTCAGTATAGCATATGGTTTATGAAACAGAATTATATGCTTTTAAACCAAATCCCACTTTCCCCTCCCTCTCCAAACATGTTTTTTTATTACTCAGTCAGTAGTATTTTTACTATAACTATCTTCAGTTATTCAGGTTTGTGACTTTTCTCCTGTACAGTTTTACAACTGTTTTTTAGGGTTGTTTTTTGTTTTTTTTTAAGACTGGGAATAGTAGCTTTTTTTTTTCCTTTTTTTTTTTTTTTTTTTTTTCCCCAGGAAGCACACACTTGCAAGGCAAAGAGCTCTATTTTCTTCCAGTGGAAAAAGTGAGAATTCACAAGTCCAATCTTCCAAGATAAATCCAATCTTCCAAAGATAAATCTTGCACCAGGCCAGAAAATATTCTTAGTATAAGTATTCTTCCTCTCACCACACATCAAAACTGGGTTACAGTGTATTCAGGACTGCAAAAGTCTGTCTCAGCCAAGGGTAACTGATACTGCAATGGATGCCATCACACCTTTTTAGCTGTCAGAGCCTTTTGGGGCATATAGTCTTATAATTTCTGCTTGGTCTAAGTTGCTTGATCAGATACCATCTCCAGAGACTTGGTTTTAAACAGTCATTACACCAGTAACATCAGTATCTGCTCTTCTTCACAAGCCTTTTTTCTTGTCAGTATTATAACAGAATGAGGGAGGGGAAAAGCTTCATATCCTCTCACCTGCAAAAGTGAGGTTAACACGCTTACAACTTTTTTATACCCTGGACATTCTCAAGAGGGTAGTCAAGCAAAGCAGAAGGTGTTAGAGCGTACAGGCATGACTGTAACTGGGTAAATAGTAAATTGGGGCCCAAAATGTGCTCAGATCTCATCCAAAGATGCATTGTAAGTATACCCAGTGCACAAAATTCAATGCTAATTCTGGATGGGACTTTGTACTGTTTAAGCCAGAAGCTCGGTAGTTTCATTTTACACACAAACAAAACCCAAACAAAACAAAACACCCCACACCATTCAAATCAATTTATTACAGAAAACCGTACAAAAATCTATACAATTACTATGACAATTTTTACTGTCTATGGAATACCGCATTTTTTTGAAATATTTCTTTCTAACATTAAATCAAATTGCTATTGTTTTTGGAGAAATGTTGTGTATTAAATGTTAAAATGATATGTGTGCTGTCTAATGATCAAGCCAAAAAGCTCAACACTAAATACCAACTGTGAAAGTTATGTGTGCAGACACCTGTCCACCCTCACCTGGAATAGACTGCTAACTTGTTTATCGTAGGTCATGAAACCACCTTCAGGTGACAATAGCTTTTCGTTTGCAGTTGAGTTTAGTCTGTCTGATAAGAGGAGGAAGCAAGAATATCTTTACAGTGAAAATGTATTATTGGCATCTTTAATCAAAGACAGAAGATAGAGATATTGGTATTTTAGGGCTGTTTTTTGGCAGTTTTGCAAGAATGAATTACTTATCTCCATTTATATGACCTAGATTACATTTTACATTTCAACATTAAGCCATTTTTTTGCATTTCAGCTCCTGTAGTATGAATGTTTCCAGCTGGGCTCTGTCAGCCTCTATTCCACCATAAATCATATCTGCTTTCTCATCCAAAGGTGCTAACTGATGAGGCAGAAATAACACAATCTTGGCTGGCTTTGTGGCCTACTTACAGCATAGCTGCAGCAAGAATGCAGACTGCCTTTGAGATAAAGCCATAAAAAAAGTTATATCCTTTTCAACTTACTGTTTTGGAATCTCTCCAGCTCCTGGGACTATGCTTTCCACCGAGTAGAGAGAATAATGCTTACACTGCAAATAGCCAACAGGGTCTTAGTAATACTGGAAATTGGTTCAATGTCATAGCCATGAAGGACTAGTAGAAGATTTAAAAGAATTCATTTTTCAACTGCTTGTTATTTGGGTTAATATTGAAAAACGAGATAGCAAGTTATATGGGTAAACTTAATGCCTCAGTATTATGATTTAAAATTAAAAACCAGGTTTTAGGGTTTAAGCCAATAACTATTTCAGATTGAAATGAAACCTGAAGGAGGGAAAACAGAAAATCACTACATACCTGACTGGTGCAGAACTGATCAGTGTAACACCTGTGTACCTATGTTTTATGAATAGCTTTCTCAAGTAACGAAGAAGGAAAATTAAAGGCAGTGAGGTTTGTCTCACTTCTGTTGTTTCTTAACTACTAAGCTTCAAGTTTGTATATGCCTTTAGTACCTTGTATTTTGAGTTAGTAGATGTTAGTGTATTTCCCACAATCCTTCATTTCTGTATCTTAGCCTTTTTTTAGAGGTGAGTTATGTAAAAGGAAGGTATGTAAAAAGGGATTTATCCTTTTTTGTCTTTTTGTGGATAAAAAAGTATTTTTAATGTAAAATAAAAGAATGGTTGGTTAAAAGATGCAGATGAGTAAAAATGGCTGTATACATAAACATATACAAAATGCAAAGTATACAATTAATATATGTATGATAATGAAGTTATAAATATGAAATATGTAAATATGATGTTTTTAAACCACAAAACCTCATCCTGTTATTTATTATTTGAGAAAAACAGCCTCACAAAGCCTCCTTTGTAACTACTTGATATTACTTATTGCCATGGATATACAGATTCATAGCCCATAGGCTCTGATTCTATAAAAAAACCCAGTAAAAAAAAAAAACAGTAAAAGCCTATGTAGAGGTAAGGTTGGAGGATTCCATATTTACTAAGGTTTTATACAAAGTTAATTATTTTTTTTTAAAATTTTCCTTGCCCTCATCCCTTTATTGAAGTTAAGACAATAATAGATAGTAAAAAATATATTCAAGTACAGATCAAATTCAGTGTAATATGCAGAAAAGTCCATTGGCCTTGATGGTTGGACTAATAGAAATAGAACAACCTTTGGTAATTCCATACTCAAGTGCTTAACAATGAAGACTTCTTTGATCTTCACAGAGATAAACAGCAAAAAGTCCAGTGTCTATGATAACTGAGTAGAAGATGACAGTTTGGTGTGATGAAAGGCATGTAACTATCAGATATCCAAGCCATAAAATATGTCCAGTAGACATGTTTAAACCTGCTATTACTGTATAAGGACTTAGCGAGACCTCATCTGGAACACTATGTGAAGTTTTGATTGCTTCTGATAAAAGACTCCAACAAATACAGAGAAAGGCTGCTAGCATCAAGAGCATGGGCAACCTTCTTCATGAGAGGATATTTTAAAACTTCAGGTTGCTCCGCCCAGCAAAATGGAAACTCAGGATATGACTGTTCAGTATAAATGAAGTTGATATTTAGAATAGTCATCACAGAGGGAAAAATCTGTTTGAGCTAGAAGACAACGTTGGCGAAAGATAAAGTGCCATAAAGTATCCATTAATACATTTTCCACCTTGGTGACAATCATTCTTATTTCCTGTTTCATTCCTGGTTTACCTCATCCTTACTTTTTATCACTTTGAATTCCTTGCCAAGCATTTCAGAGAGGACTAAGCAGGACTTTTGCAACTTCAGTCCCATGTGATGACTTGTGGAGTGGAATCCTGCCAAGGTAGAATTTTAAATAGAAATTATTTGGAATTGATTGCCATGCTCTTTTCAGAGAAACAGTTTTTTACAAGCAGTTAAACTAGTAGGTTGGCAAATTTGTTCACTAAACTGCACCACAACTAAAACTTACTTCTTGTTTCTATTTCACAGTGCTTCACTTGATACATGCATAAAAGCAAAACAAAGTTTTGCATGCCATTGTGTTGCTCTGCTATCAGTAAACTTATGATCTCATTAGATACACTGGAAAACCTGCAGAGGATAAGTCAAGTGTATCTCATTGAAAATACAGTAGTTATAGATTTTTTTCTGATTCCCCTGTGTAGATTTGCTACTGATTGCTTTTCTAGTCTTTTGGAATCCTGAATTCCTAATGACAATGTGAAAATGCCATACTGGATATTTTACTGTATGAAATTAGGTTTTATTTTTAATGGAAACCATAGCTAAGTAATTATATATCAAATTTAAATTAAAAGACAATATGTCCAATATTGAAGTTTCTTGTTCTTTACTGAGTTCCACGTGTGTTTTCTTCTGATGTGGAGTGCTACCTCAGACGATGATGTAAATATGATTGTAGGCTGTAATATTTTTAATCTTTCCCATCTTCAGTAGAGCTCCAATATTGCATTTACACACATTAATGAGCCTGACTGCGATAGAGTTATTTGTCTTCATAGCAGTATGTATGGCGCTGTATCTTGGATTTGCGGCTAAAACAGTGTTGATAGCACACCAGTGTTTTAGCTGTTACTGAACAGCACTTGTACAGTATCATGCTTTCTCTTCACCCTCCTCCTCCTCAGTGAGTAATTAGGCAGGGCATGGACAAGAAACTGGAAGGGGACACAGCCAGGACAGCTGACCTGAACTGAACAAAGGAATATCCCGTACCATATGACATCATCCTTAGTAATGAAATAGTAAGAGAAAGAAGACTTTTGTAGCTATGGTAGTTACCTTCCCAAACAACCATTTCCTGTGCTGAGGTCCTGCTGTCCAGGAATTGTCTAAACACCTACATGCCAGTAGGAAGCAGTAAATTAATCCCATCATGCTTTGCTTCTGTACACAGCCTTTGACCTTATTTGACTGGTTTTATCTTGATCTACAAGTCTTCTCACCTGCTTTCTACTATTTTCCTGGACTACTGGAGGGCAGAGTGAGCTGTGTGAGGGGTTATGTGGGTGTATGGCTATTGATCATAGCCAGCCCGGCCCCTCCCCCGCATAAGACAGCAGAACAAATTACATCTCAAGCCGCAGGATGGTGTTTTAAAGAATTGTAGAGAAAAGAACTGGCTTATGAACTACTGATTGTGCCTGTAAAAGACGAGAAGAAAGGCTTCCTGAAACTCCTCTGTTTTTTTACAGGTAAGAGAAAATGCAAGAAGATAGAAGAAATTTCCTTGTTTATGTTTTTAAACCATTAAAGCTACAACACTACTCCCATGGAAAAGACAGTGACAATCATTTTGAGACTCCCTGTGGATGAAATTCTAAAAAAGATAATGACAGACACTTAAGAAAGGGGAAAATGCAGAAAATTATGGAAATGCTTAAGAATAAACTTCCCGTTATAAAATATAAATATATTTCAATACTATAATAGATAACTCTTGGTCTTTTCTGCAATATTTATATACACCCTTGATTACATCTTATTTTCACTGGGTCTCAGAGATTTTCCAGCATAATCTTTTGTTCTAAAACTTTGACTTAAAGTATCAACTGTTAAAAGGCATAGTTCATCACATCTTATATGGAAGAAAAATAGAGACAGATAGACAGACAGGCTGATAGATAATCACACAGGAAGTCAATATATGGTCATAAAAAAAAGGCAATACTTCTAAAAATTTTTTGAAGAATATGAATAAATCCATCTTTTTTTTTATAGAAAGTGATGCAAAAGTATGGGGGAAAAGTAATTTTGTAACCTGATAAAATAAAAACTAGAACATCACTGAAACAAGTGCTGAGGTCACACAATTGAAACTTGCATCCACAGTGGCTTGTATGTAAAACAAGAAGATTGTCCAGTGGATTGATAGTGATCCTGTTTGTAATGGCTAGCAGAATAAGAATGCCTATTCTATGACTGCAGGAAAAAATACCTAAAGAACACTAGAAATAAATATCTTTCTGATAATAAAAAAGTAGAAAATGCATATATTTTCATTATTTACAGAAATTCTGTCTTAATTTATATTGTTTTCTGTTATATTTAGTATCTTATGTATCAATTGTTGCCTAATTGCACTAATGTGGAAATAAATAAGTATATTTATAATAATTTTATTACAGAATATATTTTATTGCAAAGAAAAAAAAAAAGGGAGATTAATTGACCTAATATATAGAAAGATCTTGCAGCAATGATAAGGAGAGAGATTTCTTTGATAACTAATATTTCAGTCAGCCAGAAAATGGTTCCATAAGGTCAAGAGAATTAGAAAATTAACCACATGAATATAGAGAAGTGTATCTGTGACTTGTCAAAAATCCAGACATATTTTAAATGTTACTATTTGGCTATTAAGGAAAAAACAATCAAAACAAAGACAAGCAAACAAAACCTCAAAAAAAACCCAAACCACCACTACCATCGACACCCACACACTAATATACTCTGTTGCTAGAAAGAATCATAGAATCATAGAATAGTTAGGGCTGGAAAGGACCTTAAGATCATCTAGTTCCAACACCCCTGCCATGGGCAGGGACACCTCCAACTAGCCCATGTCACCCAAGGCTCTGTCCACCCTGGCCTTGAACACCACCAGGGATGGAGCATTCACAGTTTCCTTAGGCAACCCATTCCAGTGCCTCACCACCCTTACAGTAAAGAACTTCCTCCTTATATCCAATCTAAACTTCCCCTGTTTACGTTTTAACCTGTTACCCCTTGTCCTATCACTACAGTCCCTAATGAATAGTCCATCCCCAGCACCCTTATGAGCCCCCTTCAGATACTGGAAGGCTGCTATGAGGTCGCCATACAGCCATCTCTCCTGCAGCCTGAACAGTCCCAACTTTCTCAACCTATCTTCATACAGGAAGTGCTTCAGTCCCCTGATCTTTCTCATGGCCCTCCTCTGGACTTATTCCAATACTTTCATGTCCTTTTTATGTTGAGGACACAAGAACTGTACACAATATTCCAAGTGAGATCTCACAAGAGCAGAGTAGAGGGGCAGGATCACCTTCTTTGACCTGCTGGTCACGATCCTTTTGATGCAGCCCAGGATACGGTTGGCTTTCTGGGCTGCAAGTGCACACTGAAGCTGACTCATGTTCATTTTCTCATCAACCAACACCCCCAAGTCCTTCTCTGCAGGGCTGCTCTGAATCTCTTCTCTGCCCAAACTGTAGCTGTGCCTGGAGTTGCTCTGACTCAGGTGTAGGACCTTGCACTTGTCATGGTTAAACTTCATAAGGCTGGCATCAGCCAACCTCTCAAGTGTGTCAAGGTCCCTCTGAATGGCATTCCTTCCCTCCAGCGTATCAACTGAACCACACAGCTTGGTGTCATTGGCAAACTTGCTGAATAGCCATTACAGCAGATCATCCTGCGCATCCAACTGAATTCTTGCACTAAATCTGCTTTTAGCAATTACTAAAGCTTAAATCTTGCAGCGCTTCCTGGTCTAGGATGCATAGATAATCAGAATAGTTAGACCCATATTGTTATCATACACAACTATAATATACAGAACTTTATGAAAGCAAGCTTTGTGGTGGAAGCAAGCATTACTACAACAGCTAAATGAAATGCAGCTTTTTTTTTTTTTTAAATCAGATGCTATAATATTATTGAGCTAATGGGCAAAAATGAAATTATCTAGTTTAAATAATTTAATCTGGCTGATTTTGACTGAAATTAATTCAGAGGCAATTGTATCGAAAAGGGGATACTCTTTCCTGCATAAAGATTTCATTCTGTAGAATACACTGGTGCATTCTTTAGTCATAGGTATAAAAAGCCGCTGTTGAGCACTGTTTACTATGTTTGGTGGTGTTTTGTGTTTTTGTTTGGTTTGGAGTTTTTTTGGTTTTTTTGTTCTTTTTTTTTTTTTTTTATCAACACCAGGTTTGCTAACCCTGGGGCCTGCCTTTCTTACTTTTTTGGTATTTCTCTTCAGACAGTTGAGCACTCAGTTTATATGATGCGTTTGTAGATCATATTAAACCTGAAAGTGCTAAGTTTAGAAAGCAGAAACATTTGCCAATCTGTGACATATGCATTGGGAAAATAACTGAATATACAATATTCTTTCAGTTTTACATATTTATGCGCATTTATTTTTTTTCTTCAGTTTTAGAGTTTTTCCTCTCCTTTCCCTTTCTTGTTAAACCTTCATCCCAAAAAACAATGGATGACTATGGAGATGAAGAACAGAGTGTCTTGTTATGTTTTGTCACAGGCTGAGACTGTGTGCACCCAAATCCTCTCTGGTTCTAGCTTTTCTAGCTGAAAAAGTCATTACTCATGTCCTCAAATACTATACAACCTGTGTATGCACTTGTCCCCTAATAATAAGCTTAAAATAATTTAGACATATATTTAGACATTAAATTTAGACACAATTTAGACATTAAATAGACAAAATTTAGACAAAATTTAGACATTAAATAAATAAGCTTAAATAATCTGCACATTAGCTACCCTGACTGATTCCAACTGAAATGAATTCAAAAGCAATTGCATTAGTAGCCCTACTGTAAAATCTAAGAAAGGACTAATCCGCAACCCAAGGGCACAGCTATAGTAATAGCTTTTCTTTCTGTTTTGCCTAGAACAATAAGTAGCCTTTTTAAAGCAAGTAGTGTCTTGTTTTCCAGTTAGCAAAATGACCCTATTGCTGAATATAAAACAATAAATAAAATTATA
>WYDI02009701.1:0-11485 GCA_009867235.2 Psittacus erithacus
GGGGACTGGAGCACCTCCCATATGAAGATAGGCTGAGAAAGTTGGGGCTGTTCAGCCTGGAGAAGAGAAGGCTGCGTAAGACCTCATAGCAGCCTTCCAGTATCTGAAGGGGGCTATGGGGATGCTGGGGAGGGACTCTTCATTGGGGACTGCAGTGATAGGACAAGGAATAATGCATTCAAACTTAAACAGGGGAAGTTTAGATTGGATATAAGGAAGAAATTCTTTACTGTAAAGGGTGGTGAGGCACTGGAATGGGCTGCTCAGGGAAGTCGTGAATGGTCCATCCCTGGCGGTGTTCAAGGCCAGGTTGGACAGAGCCTTGGATGACATGGTTTAGTGTGAGGTGTTCCTGCCTATGGCAGGGGGGTTGGAATCTTAAGGTCCTTTCCAACCCTAACTATTCTATGATTCTGTGATTCTGAAAGGACAAAAAGCATGAAGAGCAGGACAGTGCACAAGGGGTAAACTGTTCCTGGGAAAGTACCCCAATAATCTCGTAGCAGGACGATCCCCAGTTTCCATCTCTACGGCAGCACTGGTTTGTCTGGCAGTGTGCCCCATCCATCCTTACAGGTGCTGGGGTGCTCCTGAGTGGTTTGCAGCCACTGTTACTCCTGTGGATTAGCATTTTGGTATTGTCTCCAGGCAGCCTGGCCCTGGTCCCCACACAGGAGCTTCTGGTTCCCCCAGGCGTGACTTCAGCCGCTGGCCACGTGCAAAAACCCAGCACCTGCCCTCACCGTGCACCCAGCCACCCCAGCCACTGCAAGCTCTTTCCAGGACATAAACCCTTGGTTTTCAAGGCTGTTTTCTCACCAGATGAATGAAATAAACCAATGATTAAAAGGAAAAGCAGGAAAATAAATTGCACCATGTGCAGTCATTTGGACACCCCAGATGGCTTGTCAGCAGGGTTTGACTTTCAGGTCTACAGCACAGATGGCTACCTCTGAAGCCGGGAGAAGAACTGTTACCCACCATACGTGGCAGCCCCAGGCCCTCATGGTGCTTCTCCTTGGAGGCTGGGAACCATGGGTCAGTCCCACGCAAGCACTGGGGCCTCATGTGTCCCACCATGGTGCACTCAGCAGAAGCTCCATTCATGTGGCTGCTGCACTGTATGGGTGTTCTGGCGCACTGCCTCTCATGCACCTATTTGCACTGAGTGATGGCAAAACATTTTGAGAAGCAACTTAGCCAGGATCCATGTCAAGGGCAGGATGCAAGGGCTGACCTCAGGCTGGGAGCATAGTCCTGATGGGGAGATATGATGCTGGGGGAAAGCCAAGCAGGTTGGGGCAGCTCGGTGGTCACCCCTCTCTCCTACACAGTAATGATGCTGACAGTCTGCCTCTCCTCCAGGAGTCCACAGCCCTCATAGCTCCCTTCCTTCTTCTTCTCACAGATACATGGTCTAATTTGGAGCAGCAGCTCCCTGGAGCAGAGGCTGCATCAGTTTCTTCCTGGAACTGCCAGACACATTGACACGGTGGCATCCGCACAAGAGAGTAGCAATAACTATTAGCACCGGGACCGAGAGGACCCCATGCTGGCAGTGATGTAGCATTTCCATTAGGAGCCTCACATTGCTCTATTACTACAGCATTAGTAGGAGTGCTGCCGTTGTGGCGGCAGCTGTGGAAGTAGGAGAGTATGGGGCTACGGTGGGGCTTTGGCTCTCCAGCAAACCTCCCTGCTCTGTTACCAGCCAGGATGCAGTGGCAATGCTCATGGCATTACCCAGGGATGGGGGGCCTGTCCCCTACCACACAGAGGGGTCTGGCCTGATATTTTGGCATTTACTTTTGTTTTCTTTTTTAGCCTCAGCTTTCTGGTTTTTATTGTAATGCTCCAAACTTTCCCCTTCACTTCCCTGCGTGCAACGTTTCCAACCCTCCCCTCCTCAGAGACTCCTGAAGGCTCCAGGAAGAGGGAGGTTTGCGATAAACAGATGGGAAATAGGGAAAATAGTCAAACAAAGAGAGGAATGAGAAGGAGAAGAGAACAAGGTGCAGATTCCTGGCCACTGGGGCGGGAGGGGGAAGCGGGAAGATTATTACGTTAGGAGCAGCTTCAAACTCCCAATTCACAGGGCACAAAACCTGCACAATTTAAAGTAGTCAAAACAAACCCTTTGCCGCTATTTATACTTGAGCTGCCTGCAGGCGGCAAAACCTTGACTCCATATTCCAGCCCTAATAGATTCCAGGTGTTTTCCAATAAACTCCCCTCCTCCAGCAAAAAGCCTGAATAAGCTCCTGGCACCTTTTGGTCCCTCATCCCCCTCGGAGTGGCCAGAGGGAAGGGGCCGGCCCCTGGGGGTGACCATCCTGGCCCCTGCAGTGGGGGATCTCCTGCTCCCAACTTCTGCTGCTGAGCTGGAAACACAGGCTGCAAGCCAGGGCTGCGGCTGCAAGGGGGGCTGTTCCAATTGAGGGCTGCAGGGCAGCTATGGAGGTTACCCCTGGAGCCAGGCTGGCTGCTGGGGGTGACAACCACAATTGCCGGTGGGGAAGGGGTGTTGCATGGGACCAGTGTGGGGTGGGAGAGAGAGTTTGTAGAGGAGGGGCTGTTCATGCCAGTTACATCCCCATCTCCCCCTCCCCACGTTGTTATGATGACCATGGGCGGTCTGCTCTCTCTGGCAGCTGAGAGGGCCCAGCCCTTCTGCAATGTTGCATGATGCAGCCCTCGAGGGTGGCTCCGGTGCCTTCAGCCACCAATGTTCAGGGACAAAGGCAATGTCTGACCACGGTGCTGAGCATGGAGCATCCTGGGGAGCATGAGGGTAGCACGGGGAGAGGATGTCCATCTGCACCTCTGCCTGCTGTCCGGCTCCTGAAGGATGCTTAGCTCCTATGGAGCTGGAAATTCCCTTTTTTTAAAGCAGTCAGGGAGAGGAAGCAGTAAGACATGCTCAGTATTAGTCAGCTAAACCTGTGGCAGGGCTCCAGCACAGGCTGCATGTTCCCCTCTGCTTCCCTGCTGCTCTCCCAGGGATGGTGGGCACAGCTAGGCTTTATCCCCAGCATGACTCCTGAGCCCTCCCAGCCAGCCACGTTTTACAGATTGGCTGCTATTCCCTCTGAGCAGAGGGAAGTTCTTTTGCAGCTCCCCAGGAAAAGGAGGAGGCCTGGCTAAAAACAAAGCATGCTTCAGAAATTACTTGTGTAAGATAAAGTCTAACCCTGGGTACCTTATCAGATTTACCCAGCTGTCTGGCAGGAGAGTACAGGGATGGAGGTGTGAGCAGGCTGAGCCCCAGAGACACACTGCAAACCCTCCTCCTACCCCCTCCATGTCCAAGGAAGTGTTCGTGAAAGAGCTGAGAGCTGGTTTTGTTTTATTCATGTCTCAGAGCCAGAGGAGGCCACAGGCATTAGCACTGCATTGCACACGGCAGAGAAAACTCCCCATCAGTTCCTTTGGCATGTGTAAGAAGTTAGACTTCAGCATCTGATCAATACCCACAGGTTTAAGGACCCCATACTCGCAGGACCCAAGGCATCCCCTTGCTGCAGCAGTTGATTTCTGTCCCAAATAAGTATTTGTGCTTGGATTAATTTTTCTGTCCTCCTTCAAAACCTCCAGCTGTGGCATCCTGCTTTACCTGCTAAGCTGGAGAAGCCTCTGCTATCAGATATCTTTCCCCGGTGCAGCTCAGGTCTCCTCTCCTTTGATCAACCGATTGGGATCCTTAAATTTCTCATGCTAAGCAGTTCTTGCAGCTCAGCCACACCATGTATCTCAGCCTGTTTGTGATCTTATTACTGTTTTCCCATATCTTTTGCAGGAATAAGGTCACCAAAACTGGACCCCGGCTGCTCTCACCCTCACACCTTACATCTACTGCATCCACGCTGCTTCCCAGCCCAGGCAGCATCCATGGCACAGCTGCTGGCATTGTCATCATCTCTGTGGGGTCCCATGGCTGCACAGCATCCCCCATGCTCAGAGACAAGCAAAACACAAACCAGGACTGGAGCAGAAGCCTTGCCACCCTGCAGCAGTACTCCTATGGGCAAGGGAGTGTGCCCACTCCTGCAACAACGGCTTGTTTTTGCATTTATGATCAGGTTTGACTTTGCTCTTTTTACATGCCAAGTTAACAGATTTTTGGAGAAGCAGAGCCACCAACATCCAAAGCTGCTTGCAAGGGACACGAGAGGGTCAGCACTTGGGGCTGTGAAACTGCTCCCTCTCCCAAGAAGGAAAAAGGGAAGAGCTGAGCCCTCTGGAGTAATTTAAAATGAAACAAATAAAAAGAAAGTGTGGCTGTAAAGACAAATAGTTTTCAGCATTGTGTTGGCATTTTGGCCTAATGACTGATTAATCTAAAGTGGAGTCTCGTTACAGATTCAGAGGTGTCAATTAGATCAGATCTTTAAATCCAGCATCCACTGGCAGTGATTAGAAATCCAAAGCAGCAGAGCCTGTTGGGGAAGGATTAAAGGCTCAGGTCAGGAGGAGGGAGTGAAGCAGTGGGAAATAGGAAGGCACAGTCAGGGAAGACATCATCTCTACAATGAAGGGAGCGCAGTGTGGCCCCTGAAACAGCTGGTCCCACCATGGTTCCAGGACTGATTTTCTCTGCAGGGATGGGAAAGCATCTTCCCACTGGGAATGAAGACTGAAGAACACAACTCCATGATATTTTGACTATATCCCAGCCATGCTGGGTGACCATTGTGAAAGAAGAACTCTGATGTGATTGGCAGGAAACATCACCCATTGCCCCCAGCAAACCTCCTGGAGTCCCCAGGGAGATACCTGGTAGGTGTCAAGTGCCGTTTAACCAAAATGCTGACAGGACCTTGCTTCTTCCATCCACCACTCAAGGAGGGTAATGAAGGGTCCTCCTGGCAAGAGCAAGCTCAGCCCCACCCTGTCTTGTCTGCAAGCAAACCAGGCTGTGTGGTGTAAATTAATGCTCTCCTGTTCCTCAGCAGCTTAACCCATGGCCTCAAGCATCCCTCTGTGCAATGGGGCAGTCCCCATGACACCTCTGGCAGGGTCACTTCCACCTCCCATGGGCTGTTAGCAAACAGAGGAGAAAGCAGCAGACCCATGTCTGGGCCAGGCTGAGTGATGGCAGCACTGGACAGACCCAGCGTGGCCCCTGGCTCAAAACAGGAGGCAGAGGCGCTCGGCCAGGTCCAGCACTGCCAGTCAGAGGAGGCACAGCCCTGGAGTGATTGCCATCCACCATTCAGCTGTCGGATGTCAACTGATTAATTTTGCCTGGGATTAAGTATGGAGCAGCCAGCGACGGCTGTGTCGGCGGAGGGGCCTGCGGTGACCTCCCAGTGGCAGATAGTGCTGGGAAGCTGGGGTCAGTGACCTCCTCTGTGGACACAGCCACTGCTGGGCTGGGCTCTGACCCTGCAGAGCAATGTGGCGTTGGCCTGGTGGCTGCCTGGGCTCACATTTCATCCTGTGGAGACATGGTGCCAGGGCCTGTGTCGTTGCCACGCTGCACCCGGCCACCTCTTACAGGTTTTGCTCCACCTTGGTACTGGTTTTATGGCATGTATTCTGCAAGGCTCTGTGGCAGCAGGCTCTGCTGCTCAGCCTGGATGGCTGCGAGGATGAAGGCAGGTCATGCCAGCTGAGCCAAGCTTGCCACCAGTTCGCATGGCTGGCTGTTAGGCAGGTGCAGCACTGCCTCGCTGGCAGATCAGTTGCCAAGTGGTTGCCTGGTTCAGGAGCTGAGAGCTCTGAACAGAGATGTTTTGGGGAATAAAAGCACTGAGGTTTAGGCAGACTCGGGGGAAACCTGCAGACAGAGGAGGCGGGAGGCTACTGGTTGAGCAAAAGCTGTTGTGAAATGTGCTATGCTGGCATAAGCGTCTCCCTGGGAGAAGTGCATGCGAAACTCTCCGTGCTCAGTGTTTCTATGCTGGCTTGCCATGCTCAGCTGTTCACCTCCTGGCCCCCACTGAAGGACACATCCCCTCCATGAGGAGAAGCAGGTCCCAGTGGGATGGGGGTGTTTGCTTCTGCTGCAAAGGGTCAGGATGGCTATGATAGTAAGCCCGGAGGCCATCCTGCATGGCATGGCCAGATTCACTCTTCCCACGGGTGCAGCCATACCAGCCAGGAGCAGCCCAGCCTGCTCCTCTGCCTCAGTGCCCCAGCAGGGAGGGAGTGGATAATGACAGCCCTCTGTTCCAGATAAACACCTGAGGGACATCAACTGGAAGATGAATCATCCTGAAAGCTAGTTCTGCTGTCCCCAGGAGAAGCTGAGCTCCTGGGAGGTGTTTCATAGGCACAGGGGGTTTAAGTGACCATTAAGCAGGAATGTGAGATGCACCTTTGCCAATGTCCCAGCAAAAGGCATCCTCACACCTACAGACAGCTAACCTACCCCGTGCCTCCCTCTCTGCCAGTGCTAGAAAGCATGAGGGGCTCTGCTCTCCCCAGAGAAGAGGACTGGAGGTTGTAGCACCAAACCCAGGCAGCTACAGCTTGATCCGCTGCAGCCTCCCAGGACATCCTGCACTCCTGTTTCCCTCCTGTAACCAGCCGGCAGAGCAGCCTGCCTCACTGCCTACAGCAACCCCAGGCAAGACTCTTCTCCATCCGGGAAAACCTCCCAGCAGAACAGCAGAACTCAGAGCAAAGGCAGAGGAAGGAGACTGTTTCCCAGGCCCCCAGTACTCAGTCTCGAGAGATACACATTAAGAGCGCTTGCAGGGAAATTAGTTTCATGACACAGCCAAGCTGTAGACGCTTGGGGACCACTCTGGCAGCACTGTGCATGTGAGTACAATTTGGTGGAGCCGTCAACCCCCTTGGGAGCAGCCCTGGCAAACTGCAACAGTTCTGCAGTGTTTCCAGCGCCAGAGACAAGGATCCGATCCCCCTTCCCCTCCCAGGTGCCCTGTGCCCAACTGCAAGGGGACAGCATCCGCCGTGCATCAGTCCCTGTAGCAGGTAAATGGGGTTGAGGACCCATGCTGCCGGTGGTCCCCAGGCTGGCAGGCAGACCTGCACAGGGCGGCAGCTGGGGTATCACTTACAGGAGGCAGGCGTGCAGGGCAGCTCTGGGCTCACCATCCTCTGCAAAGCCACAACTGTATGGAAGGGAAAAAAGGAAAGGAGGGCAAAGAAGAGAAAAAAAGACCCCCACCACAGGGATTTGCTCCGATTCCCCAGCCGGGGCATTACCACCGCTATTGCAGGACATCCTGTCAGAGTTTCACAAAGGAAAACTACCAGGAGAAATACATAACCTTTTCATAACATTGGCAGCTCAGTTAACTAATGACAGCAAAGCATTCTCCAGTGTCACCAGCCCCACTCGCCGTGAGGAGGTGGGGGCAAGGGGGCCACTGCGTATTTATACAGCTGCACCCGGCCTTTGGCTGGGGCTGGCGACTTACTCTATCTCTGGCGGGATCTCTCCTGCCTTTCACACGCGTGCGCACACACATGCTTTCTAGAAGTGAGCTCCACTCTGCATGAGAAGGTTAACAAATACCAGACTGCCTCTAAAAATACCTCCCCAATCGATGCTGAGCATAAGCCAGCTCAGAGTGCCAAAAGCTGGGAGAAAAGTCATTTGCTCCTCATAGGATCGCCCCTTTCCATCTCCCCTCCATGCTCTCTGGGAGCTCTGGATCTGTCCTAGAAGATCATCCGCTTGTCCCCACCTGGCTGTCTCTAAAAGGCTGGTCCCTCTCTTCCAGTCTGGCAAAAGCCTACATATTAACTCATTTGTCTGTGTCGATTGATTCAATATTGAGACGTGACTTGTAGCCACTTGTATCTAAATAGAATCTAAATTGTTATTATGGCTCCATAGTTGCAGCTTCTTCAGCATCGCCCCTCATCTTGCCAGCTCCACTCTGCTCTAATTGCCTTCAGTGCGCTGAAAACATGAACGTGTACAATTTGCAGGAAAGAAATTATCATCGCATCTCCTTTTAGATCTTGCTAAATGCTGTTGTGTTTATTCATTCACCCGACGATTGCTCCCGGGGCAGATAGCAGCAGGCAGGCTAATAACAGGCAGATAGCATGCACTTCTGATCAGAGGCCAAGAGGAACATTAGAAAAGAGGGAAACCCATTGCTGCATGTGCTACAGAGGCAGCCCCCAGCTCCTGGTGGCTGCAGCGACCCTGGAGCCCTGGCCTGCTCCATCCCACCCGCTGCACACTGGGGATGGCTACTCCAGTGGCACCGGAGCTTTCCCTCAAGCTGGGCTGGGCATTACACCAGCCACGATGGGCTCTGGATCCTGTGAAGCTTGGGAGACTACAACTCATCTAGAAATGGGAAAACTGAGGCAGAGAAGACTCTGAAGGAGGCTGGAGTGAGAGCTTTGGTGTGGGGAGTCCTGCTTCTGAGGCATCTCTGCAGGGCGTTATTAACCAGGGCTGAGCCAGGGTGGCAGTGGCACCAACCACAGCCAGAACAGTCCTTTTTGGGGGAAGGCAGCAGAAATGCTGGAGGCATTGCCTCTGGGGAGCAGCTTGCTGGCATGCCGTCCCTCCTGCCGGCACTTGACAGGCGCCTGCTGCACTGGGTACCTCTGTCAGCAGCCCTGGGAAGGATATCCAGGCCCAGGCTGGCCATAAATCTCCTGCTGCATGTGTGTCCCTCGGTTCTGACCTCAGTGGGGCCAAGATTAATGGACTATCCGTTTAACCTCACTAGCCCTTAACTAGCCGTGAAGCACAGGAACAGCTCAGCAACAGCACTGGTGGGAACAGTCCCGCTCTGTGGGTGGCTGGGGCGAAGAGCATGAAGAGCCCCTCTTTTGGAGGAAAGCTGCCTGGGAAAGTCATTCTCTCCGAGCAGGGGGGAGCTGCCCTGCCACTTCTCCCCTATGCAGGACATTTTTTATAATTACAAGGAAGAGCTCAGTTGCAACAGCTCCATACAGCTGCAATTAATACCCAGCCCACTGTGCCTTTTGCAGCCAGTCCCTGCTTCACCTTCTGTAGGGAGATGAACAGAGGCGAGGGCATTTCCATGGGGCCCTGTTTCCCACACTTGCAGCACTAGTTATGTGCCAGGAGCCTGGGCAAATGGATGGTGCCAGCCTTTCCAGAGGGTCCCATTCAAAGCCCCACATGCTGTGGTGAAGGCATCCAGCTTTCATGGGCACAATGAGAAGGAAATCTGTATGGCTTCATCCCCACACCCCAGCAGCCAGAGGCAGCTTACCCTCTCATCACTCCATCCTTTGCTGATGGCTGTTCATCTGCTGCTGCCCAACACCAGAATGAGTGTTTGGGGTTTCCCACCAGTTTCCCTCCCGGCCTCTTTGCTAGCCTGGCGCTGGTCTTAGCACCACTCAGCCATAAGGTGCCTTTGCACAGCAGGAGAAGGCTTTGCAGCAGAATAAAGCCCCAAAGGCAGAGCCAAGACACCTTTGCAATTGCTGGCACTAACAGCCGTAGGTCAAAGCCTCAGGTGCAGAACCTGTGTTCAGACCCTCCCAGCTGAACCTGCCACCATCATGCACTTTACAGTAGCAAAAGGGATGGGGGATTGGACTGTTGTGTCCTCAGGCTTCCTCTCCAGTCCTGTGTAAGTTCACACCATAAGCCCTTGGGGCAGGGGACCAGGATCCTGGCTCTGTGTTGCAGCACAGCCCCCTTAAACAATTTGCTGCTCTGCCTTCCCAGGCCTCCAGCTCCTTCCACCATCAATTTGCCCTGCAGGCTCATCCATCCATGGCAATACCCCTCACCATGAGGGGTACCAGAACCCCAGGGCAGAGTACTAAGGCATTTTGCCCATTTTCAGCCAGTCTCCTCTGGCTCAGCTCACAGTCCTCTTACTCCACCTGTAACCCTTTTTGGGTTTTGAGACAACTGCTTTTTGTCTGCAAACACTGCAGGAGGTGAATGCAGCATCCTCATCAATGGCAAGATCCAGGTCCTGCTCCTGGAGAATAGAAAGGCAGATGTGCTGTACTTTGTGCTCAGCTCCACTTTCTTCCCCAGCCTCAGGAAGACCTGAAGGATGATGGACACTCAACAGCACAGCATCACTGGGACCTGCAGGTGCCAGCTCCCCTTTGTGTGAGCTGGGCAGAGAACGCGTGTGGGAGCCAGATGTCCCCAAAACACAGCGCTCACTCTTTCAATATTGTTATATGGGATAATGGAGAGTAAATATAAATGAATTCACTATTAACTGTGTGAGATAGGATGCCGTATACTCACATGGTCAAGTAAAAGGAAGTAAATGGAAATCTTTATCACTATAGACTGCTGAATATTAATAGATATTGTTTGAGTTGCTGCAGCGTGGAAAAGTCAATTATGAGCTAAGTATAAAACCATCCTGAATTATAGATAAACTAGGCAAGGAAAGAGGCTAATCTTCACCACACAATGCAAAAACCATGATAAAAGAAGAAATAAATGTGATAAAAACTTTAAAACAGTAGCTGTTGAATGCAGCGAATGATTCTTTATATTAGTTAATGCTATGTATAAACTGAAATCTTGAAAGGGTTAAACACCTGCACATTAAACACTTGCTTTATTTCTGCAGCATACACAGAGACATGGGCAACAGAGGGGAACTAACATGTTTTCATCTTCATCAAGAAAGCCCGAATTTTCCAAATAGCTCAACCACCACACTGGGGCTGAGGTTTTCCAGCACACTTTCCAAGACCTTTCCCAGTCATCAGGTTTCCCATGGCTGGTGGGCCCTGAGCACCTGAGGAGACCTTGCCCTTGGTCCTTGCCAGGGAACAGATCATTGTTCCTCTGCTCTTACTAAAGGCAGAAGCTGCCTTTGGGATACTGTAGGTCACTGACTCCCAGCCTGGGAGTTGAAACAGAGCTGCTGCAGCCATGGTCTCTCCTCACGATCACACTTGTGACAGTGCTTCTGGCAGCAAGAAATTAGGATACATGCCTTGAGTGCATTCCAGAAGACCCCACAGAGGCCTGGAGGGGGCTCGCTGCACCCCACTTTCCTTCTTGACCAGGAAGTGACCCACATTTCTTGCAATTAATTCCAGGAGAGATGGATCTCCCTGGGAGATGACTCTGCTCCCTTTGCTGACAGCCTCAAGCTGGCTGAGGCCTGGCAAGGGAATGGTGGGACATGGAGCTCTGCACAATGTATGAGAGGAGAGGGGCTGCCATTCCCCAACCATTCACTGCTGCAGATGGGAAAGAGAGTGATCCCTTGAAAGATGTTGTAATTTTCCATGATAATTCCTGGCAATGGCCAGGCACAGGAGGAGGTCACACCTTCTTCAAGTCCTTCTGGGTCTCTCATCATCCCAGTTTACTCCATTGATAGCAATGGTCCTGGCTGGTGTCCTCCAGCCCTGTAGCCATGTTACTCAGCCACATGTCCCACCTGAATTTCCATAGCCATAAGCAAGGCTTTTGCTGGACTAGTGGTATAAGAAGCTCAGAGAGAATCATAGAATCATAGAATAGTTAGGGTTGGAAAGGACCTTAAGATCATCCAGTTCCAACTCCCCTGCCATGGGC